>CAUJGJ010000195.1:754637-757137 GCA_963170055.1 Halisarca cf. caerulea | reverse complement strand
TGTATGTATGTATGTACTATGTATGTATAATGTATGTATGTATGTACGCATGTATGTTTGCAGAGGGTGAGATTCAAAATCACAACTACACAATAACAATTCCTGAACATACGTACATACGTATGTATGTACATACCTCATTAATATTCAACTTCTGGTGGTGGTCTACCGTGCTACCAAAGGTATTGTATACTGCATTGAATGCGTACGTACGTACGTATGTACGGTAGTGTGGAATCGATGCTGGATAGAATTTTAGCTGTGTAGGTACGTATGTACGGTAGTGTGGAATATCTACAGTACCAAAAAAGATTGAAACGATCTGATCAAATTTTATCAAGGTAAGTAATGGATACTACAGTTACATACAAGTCCTGCTGAGCTCGGATGCGTACAACCGGCAGTAACACATGCTCGAGTTTGCTGAGACACAAAAGAAGTAGGAAGAACTCAATATCAACACTACCGTGACCCAATAGGGTCAAATATTTTCCTGTGAATGACAAGAAGATAATGAGTTGATAAACCTGGAGTCAATGCTAATCAGATTACAATTTCCCTTCTCAAACATGACTTGTGCTGAGATTTACAAGCCTCACAGCAAAGTATCCTGTTAGCACACACTCTTGGTTAGGGCCCACTACCAAGTTATGCAAATGCAAATGCACACACACACACACACACACACACACACACACACACACACACACACACACACACGTACACACACACACACACACACACACACACACACACACACACACACACACACACACACACACACACACACACACACACACATGGTGAAAATACCCATTGTTTCATGTACTTACTGTGAGTACATGGAACGTGACTTAGTAACACAATTGATATGAGCCAGTGGTCAGCACATTGGTTGGGGTCAGTCAACCTGAGAGTGGAATTGGACTCTCAAAAGACTGCTACCCACTGATGACTGGAATGTGGGCGCACACTCCTGTGTTGCTGTGTTGCTATGTGTACAGTAGAGCCCAAATACTCCACATGTATGTATGTATGTATGCACACGTATGTACACATGTAGCTGTGTATACATGTGCATGTACATACGTATGTGCATACATATACGGTAACTCATTGTACATTCTAGACCACTAACAACCCGAGTGAATGCGAGAAACCTGGACATACGATGGTATAGAAGAACCTTGTGGAGAAGAACACAATTTTGCCGAGTACAAACTACTTTCCAAGCCTTTATTGGTTGGCTCAAGTGTCATGCATGTGGATATCATATCATGATAAGAATTCTGAAAATGAGAACAAATTTTACAGGATTATCTAAATTTGGCTTAACAAAGTTTCATTGTACCACGCATTGAAATCATATGCACACACACACACACATACACACGCACACACACACACACACACACATACACACACACACACACACACACACACACACACACACACACACACAAGAACACACACACACACACGCATGCGCACACAAGAACACACACACACACACGCATGCGCACACAAGAACACACACACACACACACACACACACACACACACACACACACACACACACACACACACAAGAACACACACACACACAAGAACACACACGCACACACACACACACTGAACCACACATGCCACTCATACACACATATGTACACACAGTGTAACCATGGTTTCACATTGCAGCTGATCAAGCCATTCAAATCTTGACAGATGTGCCTGCACACACACAAATGACAGGAAATGTTCTGATAACACTCCCTCACTTTCTGGAGGAAGTTTGAGATCAAACAGATACACTGACTGGCAGCAAACAAGCATTAAAGATACCAGTACAGTACAGTATGATATTTCCATACGCTGATACCGTAAATCACAAAATCCATGCATCAATAAAGTCATGTTGATGTGGTCGACAATGACTTTAGCGTTGACTTGATCGAGTACAACTGAACCCTCCTCACTACCTGATGCGGTGCATGGATCCAGTCCCACCTCTAGACTCAACGCATACTCTTTATTGTTGACCAAGTGTCAACCCTGCCAGTCTACTCTGCGCATGCTCAGACAGCCCACATAACACCAGCTGAATGAGATGCACACATGAACTTCACGATTCAGAGTACAGTGGAACCTGTTGACTTGAAATTTTGGTTAACATGAAAGCAGCAAATGACCCCTTCAATGCTCCTAGCACTCTTACCTGTTCTGATAACAGGAAATTCTGATAAATTGGACACTAAATCTTTTCATCAGTCCCTTCAGTTCCACAGAGTGCACAAGGTTCACTACACACATGCACTCAAACATGATAGAAGGATTCCAAAGTGACATGAAAGGCAGACTGAGGGGATCTACTGTTAGAGACTTCATGCCACAAAAAACCCATGTAATTTGAAGATGTGATCACAGGAAGTTAGAATTAGCCACAGCAACAGTGGCCACTGTACAACCTGGGTTATAAAGACCTCAAAGAGGGGCTACAAAA
>CAUJGJ010000195.1:719637-752137 GCA_963170055.1 Halisarca cf. caerulea | reverse complement strand
CTATGAAGAAATTTGCCACCACATACTTTGGTTGCATTGGCAAAGATGAATTTGGCAAGAAACTCTTGGAGAGGGCAACTGGTGATGGTGTTTTTGTGAAGTACCTGGAAGACGAGGAGAAGCCCACTGGAACCTGTGCTGTTTTGATCAACCACAAGGTTCGTTCCCTTGTGGCCAACCTTGGAGCTGCCAACCACTACAAGCAGGAACACCTCTTAAGAGAAGAGAATTGGAGTTACATAGAGCGAGCTAAAGTCTTGTATGTGGCTGGTTTCTTCCTCACAGTGTCTCCACCTTCAATCCTCTCCATTGCCAAGCATGCTGCCGAGAACAACAAGCTATTTGTGTTGAATCTTTCAGCTCCATTCATCTGTCAATTCTTCAAGGAACCTCTCTCAGAGGTTCTTCCTTATGTGGACATTTTGGTTGGCAATGAAGCAGAGGGGGATGCTTTTCAAGAAGCATTCGGTTATGGTAAAAAGGATTTGAAAGAGGTTGCTAAGACAATGGCCGCCCACCCTAAAGTGAACAAGTCTCGTAAGAGAATTGTCATCATCACTCAAGGTTCAGGCGATGTGATTGTCTACCGTGATGACAAGGTGGAGGCCTATCCAATTTTGTCCATCACTGAAGATGAAATTGTGGATACCAATGGTGCTGGTGATGCCTTCATCGGTGGACTGTTGAGTCAGCTTGTATTGGAGGAGAGCTTTGAGCGTTGCATGGACGCAGCTCTGTACACTGCACATGTGGTTATCAAGAGATCAGGCTGCACCTTCCCAAAGGAATGCAATTTCTATTGACAAAACTATATAGACGAGTATAATATCTTATTATTTATTGATTAATTAGTGTTATTCATTATTAATTAATTGTTATCTTAATGTGTGCTTATTAATTAGCATTATTTTGAAAGAATATTTGAGCATGCATCACTTTGTGTGCTATGCCCACATGTCAGTTTTGCGTAATTGAAAGTTCTATTCACACTTTTAGTGTGGATAAGTGTGTATAGGAAAGAATGTCAGGCTCTGCAGTTGAGTGCATTGGTCGTCATTCACTGGTGCATGTAACAATGTAACAACGAAGGCCAAATATCACCATTGAGGTATGTGAAGTGTTAAATGATGTTCTTTGACCGTTCACCACAGCATATGAGGATGTGCTGGTATGGGGGCGCAGTGAAGCCTCTCTGATCTGACACTCAATGGACTACAAGAAGTATCGGATCATGTAGTGGCTATGTATGTAGCCCACAAGATGGTCGGATAGAGAGAATGCTGGACTAATCCCAGAGGTTGTGCTTTACATTAGTCTAGCTAGCCAGACTATAACTACACGTGTGTAATTTTAAAGTTTACCCCTTCTATTATCTATGGTACCATGCACTGTTCCACGCTGAGCCAGGAGTATACATGATTGAAATTGGTTGGGAAGATGTCACTCACCCTTCCTATACAGCGCTGGTTTAAAATTATGCGTTCCTTCGAACATGTTGCATGAGCCTGATGTACTTATGGCAGCCATGCACTCTATCATAGCATCATTCCTTTTCATATTGTGCGGAGTACTACTGTGTGACACACATCCGTACTTATGTCCAATACATTCTATAGCTACTATTTAGAGGTCCCCGCTGAGTGCCTTCGCTGCATGCCCCTCGAATGATGGCATTCTACTGTACATTTTCGTACAATCACACACAAACATACATGGAATTAAAACCGGTTCAAATTTGATAAAATAGGTAAAAATGTTCATTTTTGTAAAACTTGTTAAATTTCAATGATAAAAGGATGCCCCAAGGCTTCCTCTGCTGAGATTCTGTCTGCAGGATTGACTGACAGTAGCCTGTGCAGGAGATGGAACACACTGTCAGGCGCATTGATGAGGGAGGATGGGTTTAGAGAAGAAAAACTCAATTCTTCCTTGAATGTTAAATTAGGAGAATGTACTGTTTCTTTGCTGCATTTTTGCTTGTCTTTTCTCAGGTCTTCTTGCTCATTGGGCAAGCTGGATCTGAACTCCTTGCAGAGGACTTTGAGGTCAATTGCAGGCACTTCTGGTCTACATACTAGGTCCTTACCTGAAGAGTAGCAAGAAGTTGTGTGTGTGTGTGTGTGTGTGTGTGTGTGTGTGTGTGTGTGTGTGTGTGTGTGTGTGTGTGTGTGTGTGTGTGTGTGTGTGTGTGTGTGTGTGTGTGTGTGTGTGTGTGTGTGTGTGTGCATGTGTGTGTGCATGCATGCTCGGTGTGTGTGCATCTGCACTTGTGTATCCAGATGAATGTATGCAAATGCATGCTACATACATACTGCATATATACTACACAATACGCTATACCCACACCCTTTTATTCAGAACGTGACTCTTACCCATGTGTTTGGCTGCTCGGGCACACACTTCAGTGCCCAACAACCCCACAATCTGTGACAGTGCCGTGAGATCATCCTGAGCCCTGAAGAAGGGGTAACGTCCAGACAAGATGCAAAGCAAGATCACACCAGCTGACCACATGTCGATGGCTACAAGGGAAGGACACAGAGGCTCTGTCAGAACACAGAGTGGGGAGGCTAGACTACAGTTTGTGCTGGCATAGAAATAACTAACAAATACCATGCAGAGGGTATTTTTGAAGGGGCAAAATTCTCCTGAATGCTAAATCTTGGAGTAATACTAACTATTGTGAGTAAACATTCCACAGTTCCCCTCACAACCACAAAAACTATAAATTTTTACCCCTCAAAAACACCTACTATATGGCAACTACAACCCTCCATATACAAATCAGGCAAGGTGTCCAATTACAGATGTTGTCCAAATCCCAGTACTGACAAATATGGTGACTGCACTTCAAAATAGGATCAAATCAAAGGGAATGCTGGACTGCAGCGTTGTCAGATTACAGAGTGCTTAGTCCACACGGAGGAAACAAATACAAGACACTCAACCAAACAAATACAAGACACTCAACCAATTCTCACAGCCTGCATTGTTGGTCAGTACACCAAAGGATATGGGTCACTTTGTTCACATGCAAATACGACAAAGCATACACACGCACACACCTCTGTGTTTACACACTTGTACAAACATTGATCAGTTTGAACAAATACGGCAAAACCATTTTTGCTTGGGAAACCAAACAACAATTACATCAGTGATCACATTAGCATGAGATGGAGTAGAGTGAGACACAATATCCGGGTTCTCTCAGCCTCTAAAGTGACACAGGGTGGTGAAGAACAACACTATCTTTCCCCTATTTTTCATAAGTGACAAAAGAGAGACTTACTTATATGGTAAATGGTGGTCGGGCACAAGATTTAAAGATTAGTCGCACAATTGGTCGGTATTCACACACCCCTGCCCTTCTACCCCAGGAGACCCCTGCCCTTCTACCCCAGGAGATCCCTGCTCTTCTACCCTAAGGAGACCCCTGCCCTTCTACCCCAGGAGACACCTGCCCTTTTACCCTAAGGAGACCCCTGCCCTTTTACCCCAGGAGACACCTGCCCTTTTACCCTAAGGAGACCCCTGCCCTTCTACCCTAAGGAGACCCCTGCCCTTCTACCCTAAGGAGACCCCTGCCCTTCTACCCTAAGGAGACCCCTGCCCTTCTACCCTAAGGAGACCCCTGCCCTTTTACCCTAAGGAGACCCCTGCCCTTTTACCCTAAGGAGACCCCTGCCCTTCTACCCTAAGGAGACCCCTATGCTATCCAGTGGGACCTCTTATAACAAACTCCCTGAACAGCAGAAACCACTCAATAGCAGACTGTTCTATGGGTCCCAATAGATTGGTATGCATGTGAAATAACCTCTGAACAGTGAAAACCTCTATATAAGAAGCCTTATCTGCTCCACTGTACTGTTCAGGAACACACCAACACTGAGCTGACCACACTACAGACTGCTGGTGAATATGTTCAGGAACACACCAGCACTGAGCTGACCACACTACAGACTGCTGGTGAATATGTTCAGGAACACACCAGCACTGAGCTGACCACACTACAGACTGCTGGTATGTATGTATGCACTTACGCACCTGTCGTTTGGCTGGGGCACTTCAACAGAACCTCTGGTGCTCTGAATCCAGGAGTACCTGCTCTGGGTGCATTCTGGCCTTGTCTGCAACAGTGGTAACAAGAAGAGCATATACGTACGTACATATGTGTGCACTGCAGTACAGTACACCAACACATGCTGCAAATGTACGTACATGTGCGTGTGTAAGTAGATGAGGTACACACTAACATGTACAGCATTACATGAACACGAGAGTGTATTTACGTATGTACATGTAGGTCCATAGACATATGTAAATGTATAGAAAAACATGTGTGAATACACATGTAAGTACATACAATACGTATACGTACTCATGCACATGTGATACGCACACATACATACGTACCTTCCCATACAAAGTTCACACACTTCCGTTTCCTTGTGGTCAAAGTCACAAGATTCTTCAAATTTCCTTTTCAGTTTGGTTGCAGATTTCGACTTTACTTGTTTTGAGTCACCTCTCCTGAGAGGACGTTTAGCTGAAACACTTTGCCTTTTCTGATCCTCCACAGCTCTCTTTCCCCGCTTCATGTCACTACTCTTCGTCTCATCTTTCTCCAGTTTGTTCACTCTCTTGTTACTGGGAGTGGTGAAATTGCCACTCTTCCTTGATAGTGATCGAGCAATCTGCTCTGAGGGTTGCTTCTCAGATCCACTGTTCAGGGCAACAAGTACAGCATGAGGAGATGGTTGTACCATCCCATTTGCTCTATTGTTGGTGGACAAAGCGTGTGGGAGAGTAGGAGTCATCGTAACAATGGCTGTGTGTGCACTGGATGGGTTGTTGAGGGCCTTGGTGTGCACACTGGATGGGTTTTTGAGGGCCTTTGTGTGCGCACTGGATGGGTTGTTGAGGGCCTTGGTGTGCGCACTGGATGGGTTGTTGAGGGCCTTGGTGAGAAGTCTCGGGGACTGGCGTAGTCTGTTTGAAGGGGCAGGAGCTGAGGTGGACCTCCTTCGCGAACCTCCAGACAAAACACCTTCAAAGGGGACAAGTAGAATAAAAGAGAGACATGAACAGAAGTCAGTAACGAAGCACAGATCGGTACGTACTTGAGTCACCAAACATGCCAGTTCTACCAGATTCCAGGTGAGCCAAACCAAAATCCAACAAATGATATCTGCATTGTTCAAGGAATACCACACAGCGCTGGAAGACAATGACAGAGCTATGTCTACTGTGTAGAATTGTGTGTGTGTGCGTGCGTGCGTGTGTGTGTGTGTGTGTGTGTGTGTGTGTGTGTGTGTGTGTGTGTGTGTGCACGCGCAAGTGTATGTGTGTGTTGTGTGTTCGTGCATATACATGTGGATGCACTATATGTACGTACATACGTACGTATGTGCGTACACATGGATATGTGTGTGTGTGATTTTCCTCCTTACTGTCTGTCTCTTATGTTGTAGAGGAAGTTGCTCGGTTTGATATCACGGTGAATGATGTGGTGAGAGTGGACTTGTTGCAGGGCCAGGAACAGAGCTTTCATGTATTGTCTAGTTTCGTCAATGGTCATGAATGGGATGAAATCCTGAATGGGGTGACTATACACATCACTGCCAGTGGATGCATAGTAATGTTATGTACGTATGTACATGTACATGTGTGCAATCACACACACACACACACACACACACACACACACACACACACACACACACACACACACACACACACACACACACACACACACACACACACACACACACACTCACACACACACACACACACACACACACATATGCACAAACACATGCATGCATGCACATATGTACACACATACATATACACATGGAAACACATGCACAACTTACAAAGAACCTGTCATGCTTAACATAAGGTAACACAAACACCACATGGTCTCTGTGTCTAAGGCAAGTCTCTAGGCCAATGACATGTTGACGTCCTCTGCAGGGGATGAAGGGGACATGACTTCATAGCAACAGACAGTATTGCAGTAAGGAACATACAACACACGCGCACGCGTGTGCATATACACATACACGCGTGCGCATACACACACACACACACAAACACGCACACACACACACACACACACAAACACGCACACACACACACACACACACACACACACACACACACACACACACACACACACACACACACAAACACACACGTATACACAATGGTGCTACTATTCAGAATACCAAAATGTAGCAAGCTACTTAAATGACTAGACAGATTGGCTCACCCAAAGGTTTGTAAACACCTCAGTTCATTCTCTATCCTACACGGAGCTGAAGTAGGTACAATGTGCTTTAAGGCAAACTGAACGTCTGGATTTTCCTTCAGGTGGGCTAGATACACTGAGCTGAAAGTACCTGAAGAAATTGTGTGTGTGTGTGTGTGTGTGTGTGTGTTTGTGTGTGTGTGTTTGTGTGTGTGTGTGTGTGTGTGTGTGAGTGTGTGCACAAGAGAGAAAATGAGAATATGTAATAATGCATGTGTGAATCCAAGGGAGGTGCAAATGTGCGTACATGCATGGAGGGCAACAAACACAGCACACAGGGTGGACAGTAAAGTAACTCAATCAAAGAAGAAGTCATCACATTTGCTGGATCAGAGCTCCTCAGCAACAGATCAAGGATGGGTGCCCTGGTACTCACATACTAGGCACGCACACAGTAATTTTCAAGAGTATCGCATTTCACAATAACTATTGATCATTGTACAAGCACTTTAGCATGAAGTTGGATAAGGAGACCTGATAAAACTGTCAGGAACAAGAACCAATAATGAGCAGAGAGCACAAAGTACCTACACACCTTCTCCAATTTTTGATGACACATGAAAATGCTCGGAAACGGGAGGCACTGCCTCCAAGAGTGCCTGCATACCAGCCTTGCCTGCAGACGGATCAGACGTTGCGTGCATCACATGCAATTGGGGTTCAGAGTACAAAGTGCACATGAAACACATGACATGCACATGACATGCACATGACATACACAACATGGGTACGTGTACACATCATACACATACAAACAAACAAACAAACACACACACGCACCTTCTGTGTCAAAAGAGTGTGGAGATGTTATTGGTGGGTCCCTTGCACGCTTCTTCTTTTTCGGAGAAGAGACCAGTCGATCTTCCTGTGATAGCACATTCACAATATCCTGGCTATCACTAGCAGTGATACTTTCAAAGCTACCTCTGCATTCCCTGTCTTCAGCTGTCCCAGTTACATGGCTCTCACCAATTGTTACATGACTATCTCCAACTGTCACATGACTCTGACTAGCTATCACATGACAATCAGATTCACTCCCCTTGGAATCTTCAACAGTATCACCCACAATCACAGCACAACTCAACTGGTCATCAGTTTTCTGTTTGCTGTTTATAGGGTGACTTCTCAAAGGAGAGGCAGAGACTAGAGCTGCTCTTTCGCCACTCTTGCTGTCAGAAGGAGGTATTAAACAGCCAGGGCTACCAATCTGTCCAGCTTGATCCAAAGCTGAATCATCCACAGAGATCTCTCCGTCACTGTCAGACACAGTAGAGGAAATACACACTACAACTTCTTCCCCGGACAGGATTACAGGATCTCCTTTTCTCTTGCTTTGACTTGACCTACTGGAATGCCTCCCACAAGCTGTGTCTACCTCCACCAGGGCATTTTCTTCCTTAGTATAGGAAGACATCATGGACCAGTCCACTGAGAGGGTGATGGAACAGAGAACCTGGTATAATTGACACTGTACAACTGAAAAGAGCTACTTAAAGACAAATTGAGGTCTTAAAAAATAATACTTTGACGTTCTCTAACCAATCGTCACCTTACTCAGGGGCGTTTGCATCAAAGAGGTTGACTAGCAAATGGCAATGGTAGACAATGCAAGGGGTAGTTAACACCCAAGAATAAGGAAAACTGGTCGGTCAGGTTGGAGCATAGATATTCTAACCTAAGGTTGGAGTGGCACCGGCACTCGAGTGGCGCACATAAAGCACGCAGACTAACGTTGTGGGGTCTCTACTGCATTAGACTCAAAGCTGCACCTTGGTAGCAAACCAAATCCACTTGAATTCGACAAAAAATGCGTTTGCAGTCAAAGTAATTTGGGTTTATTCCTTATCCCTTGGAAAACATCATCTTGCCCTGCATTCGGTCACATTCGCGTTCTGGCTGCCTTGGAAACTGCGTTCAGGTTTTCGCGACTATTTTCGTTAAAATGGATTCGATAGTCTAGCCAACCGGATCATATCTTATTTCTGTACTTTTTCCGCCATACAAATTTGCTTTGCGACTAATAATAATATTAATGTATTAATGTATATATTAATGTATCCATGCATGCAACTATTTAAATGAACCAGCTATGTATTTGCTGTATAATAGGACTTCCTGTCCCTTTCAAAACCTATATACATGTGTGTGGCTAACAAGGATCAGTTGATGGTCTTTAATCACTATGGAAGACATTTTAATTAATGCAATGCATGTGCAGTATACATGCCGTTGAACAATTGATGGTCATGCATGAGCATTCAAATTAAATTCCTTGATATAAATACTATTTATTGTAAATTGCTAGTTTATTTATATCCCAAACACCAAAGCAATATAATACAAAATTTCATACAAAATATTGCACAGCCTTGAAGCTCTGATATTTATTAGCCATACAAGTGAAGCTTTGGGTACAAAATCAATTGTAATGTGGTAAACAGCAAATAAAAGTGCTCATTATTCTCCAGTGCAATATGTGATAAAAATGATACATACATACATACATGCATACATACACGCATACATACATACATACATACATACATGCATACATGCATACATACATACAGTGATGAGTGTTTGGATCTGAAGTTGTGCAATGATGCCTGTTATATCAATCTTTCTCTTTCCGGCTTCTCTATTTCATCATTAAAAGGGATAACTTCCATTTCTGCCCTGCTTGGGCTATAGGAGCCAGACCGTCCCTTCTTGCGGACTTTGTAAGCCATGTATACAATCACCATGACGATCACTACCACAATCAACAAAATGGCCACCACAATAACAATGACAATCCCTGCTAATGCCCCTGGTTGTAGTCCTGTGGCTTGAGATGGAAGCTCAAACTGACAAAACTCCCCTATTCTACCTTCAACACAATCACACTTGAAACTGCCATATTCGTTTCTACAGCTTCCACCGTTTAAGCACAAACTTGAATTCAGACTGCATTCGTCGACATCTTCCCTGCACCTTGGGCCAGTGAACTGTGAGGTACACCTGCAGGTGTAGCCACCAGGCATGTCCACACATGTACCGTTGTTCTGACAGTCGTCGACATTCAATGCGCACTCGTCAATGTTACTCTCACAGTACTCCCCGGTGTAACCCGTCCCACTGCAGTCACACATGTACGACCCAGGAGTATTCACGCACACAGCATTGTTGCCAATGCTACACTGATGGGTATCAGGAGACACACACTCATCGATATCTGTCTCACATGTGTCTCCAGCGTACCCAGTCTGGTCACAGTTGCAAGTGAATCCGTTCACACCGTCAGTGCAAGTGCCGTTGTTCATACAAGGCTGCGTAGCACACTCGTCAAAGTTCACTTCGCAGTTTGACCCAACGTAGCCTGCAACACATGTGCAGTTGTAACTACTAACACCATCTGAACAGCTCCCTCCATTCCCACATGGGTTTGGTTGGCAGTCGTCAATGTTGGTTTGGCAATTCTTACCAGTAAACCCTTCCATACACATACAAGCATAGTCGTTCACTAAGTCCATGCACACGCCAACATTCTCACATGGGCCTGGCATTGCGCAATCATCTATATCAACTGTACAGTCTTTCCCAGTCCAGCCTGGTTGGCATGTACATGTGTAGTTGGCGATTGCATCATTACACATACCTCCATTCTGGCAAGGACGACTGGCACAATCATCAACATTCACCTCACAGTCACGACCGCTGTACCCCACTGTGCAGTTGCAACTGTAGTTAGCCACGAGGTCCACACATTCTGCTCCGTTCATGCAAGGATTGGTGGGCAAACATTCGTTGATCTCCGTTTCGCAAAATCCTCCTGTGTAACCAGGGCTACATCTGCATCTGATGCCATTTCCAAAGTCCTCACACTCTCCATTGACCCCACAGATATCCTCTTCAACAGTCAAACAATTGTCTATGTCCACTTCGCACAGCTCCCCAGTGAAGCCAGGACTGCAGACACACACAAACCCAAAGTCAAAATTCTGGCAAGTTCCTTCCACACAGGTTATGTTGGCACAAAAGTCAATCCTTTCAGTACAGTTCTGTCCAGTGAATGGTAGAGGACACACGCAGGTGAAAGTGTCGACAGAGTTTGAGCACGTGGCATTGTTCTGACAAGGATCAGGATCACATTGATCAATGTCTCTTTCACAGTTAGTTCCATTATAGCCACTTGGACAGTCACACACATACAAGCCCGCAGAATTGGTGCAGTTTCCTCCATTTTGACAAGGATCACTGTCGCATTCGTCGATATCCAGATCACACAGGGAGCCCGTGTAGCCAGGGAAACACTCGCAAAGGAATCTTGTGAGTGTGCTAACACACCGACCATTGACGCAAGGGCCAGAAGCACAGAAGTCCACCTGTACATCACAATCCCTTCCGGTGACTCCCTGCTCGCACACACATGAGTAATTTCCTTCTTCGTCCACACATGTACCGTTTACACAAGGCTTTGACTGACATGGGCTCACATACACCTCACAGTTGACTCCAGTATAGAGGTCACCGCACACACACGTGTAGTCTCTGATGTTGTCGATGCAGTCACCATCATTCATACAAGGATTGGGGTCGCACAAGTTGATCTCCACCTTACAGTTACGACCCTCAAACCCTTCACTACAGGCACAGCTGTAGTTGCCGAGTAGACTAGTACAGGTTCCGTTCACACAAGGACTGGATGAGCACAAATCCACAATATCCTCACAGAGTTCCCCAGTCAGTTCAGGTGGACACACACACGAGTACGTTCCAACCTCATCCACACAACTTCCATTGCCACAAGCACCTTCAAAGCAGTTGTCAATGTTGGTGGAGCAATTTTTCCCTGTGAATCCAGCAGAACAGCCACATTCGTAGTCATTGATGAGATCTGTGCACGAGCCGTTCACACACGGATCAGGAGAGCAGTCGTCAATGTTTGTACTGCAGTAGTCGCCAGTAAACCCCGGCCGGCATAGGCAAATTGTCTCAATCTCATTCCCAGTTCCATTTGAAGCTGGATCAGGTATGCACGTTGCTCCATTAAGGCAAGTGCAATTGTTGCAGGTTTCAAAATCCATTTCAAACTCACACAAATCGCCATAGAAACATTCCTGACACTCACAAGTATATGATCCTATCCCATCAACACAGCCACCATTGTTCTGACACAAAATCCCCACACAATTGTCAACTCTCTCGCCACACAAGGATCCAGTGAAGTCTGGTAAGCATAGACACGAGTAGCCAACTCCATCAGCCACACAAGTGGATTCATCAGCACAGGAGCTCACCAGACATGGGTCGACAACAGCTTCACACAGGACACCTGTGTACAGTGGAGGACACTGGCAGACGAAGGTCGACGATGATCGATCCACACAAGTAGCGTTGTTCATGCACGGCTGAGACTGGCACTGGTTGACTTCCTCCACTTCACAGTTGGTGCCTGTGTACCCTGAAGTACAGTTACAGGTATACCCACTGTTCATGCCGTCCACACAGGTGCCGTTGTTCAAACATGGCTGCACGGATGCACACGTACCAACCAGAAGTTCACAGTTGACTCCAGTATAGAGGTCACCGCACACACACGTGTAGTCTCTGATGTTGTCGATGCAGTCACCATCATTCATACAAGGATTGGGGTCGCACATGTTGATCTCCACCTCACAGTTACGACCCTCAAACCCTTCACTACAGGCACAGCTGTAGTTGCCGAGTAGACTAGTACAGGTTCCGTTCACACAAGGACTGGATGAGCACAAATCCACAATATCCTCACAGCGTTCCCCAGTCAGTTCAGGTGGACACACACACGAGTACGTTCCAACCTCATCCACACAACTTCCATTGCCACAAGCCCCTTCAAAGCAGTCGTCAATGTTGGTGGAGCAATTCTTCCCTGTGAATCCAGCAGAACAGCCACATTCGTAGTCATTGATGAGATCTGTGCACGAGCCGTTCACACACGGATCAGGAGAGCAGTCGTCAATGTTTGTGGAGCAGTTCTGGTCGGTAAACCCCGGGGGACAGCTACAGGTGTAGTTGCCGTGTCCCAATCCGTTGACGCACGTGGCATTGTTCAAACAGGGGCTGAGTATTGCACAGCTGTCAACAGTTGTCCTACAATCTGGGCCGGTGTACCCCTGGAGACAGAGACACATGTATCCGCCTATCACTGGTTGGCAGGTGCCTCCGCTGTTGCAAGGATCCGGCTGACACTGATCCGCAACAACAATGTTACATGTAGTGCCTGTGAACCCTTGTGTACATGTGCAGCTGAAGCCAGTGTCTTCTTCGGAACATGTACCGTTGTTGAGGCAGGGCTGAGTGGTGCAGAAACCCACTATCTCATCACAATTTGGTCCGGTGAACGAGGCCTCACACAAGCACACATATCCCCCATCACCAGTGTCACTACAAGTTCCGTTGTTGGAGCACGGGTTTGTGTCGCAAGGTGATGTGGTGATATTACACAAGACACCGGTGTATCCGGACAGACAACTGCAAACAAAGCTGCCATTTGCATTGGTGCAAGTGCCATTGTTGGCACACACGACCCCATCACAAGCATCCAATCTGTCTGTACACCGCACATCTGTGTAACCCTCAACACACAGACAAGCAAACCCATCCACCGTCTCCACACAGGTTCCTCCGTTGGCACAAGAATCATTCTGGCATTGGTTCGAAACAGTATTGCTACACGTCATGCCCGTGTATCCAGGAGGGCATTCACAACGGAAGCCACCTTCCTCCTCAACACAAGTCCCGCCATTAACACAAGGATTGAGGTGGCAGAATCCCAAAGGAATTAAGCACATTTTACCTGTGCGTCCAACAGTACACGCACAAGTGTAGTTTGTACCGTTGGAGTGACATGTCCCGCCATTAAAACAGGGATTGGGTGTGCAGGGGTCAACTGCTGTCTCGCAGTTGGGGCCGGTGTAGGACGTTGTGCATACACACGACCGACTGGATCCAGTTCCGATGCAAGAGCCATTGTTGAGGCAGGGGCTGGTGGCACACGGGTCAACCGCAACGCTACACACAGCTCCGGTGTATCCCGTGACACACACACAGACAGCTTGGCCTCCCTCCTCTACACAAGTTCCATTGTTCTCACAGGAGACGTTAAGACAAACACTTTCTCCTACTGACACTTCACACAGTGGGCCAGTGTACGATGGAGGACACATGCATACTGGACGGCCCTGGATGGAGACACATGTGCCGTTGTTCTGACATGACGTGGAACGACAGACGTCCACTTCCTCCTCGCAGCTTGCTCCAGTGTAGCCGGAAGGACAGGTACACTCGAAACCATTTGTAGCGTCACTGCATGAGCCATTGTTGAGGCAGGGGTTGGGAGAGCAGTTGTCAATGTCCACCTCACACAAGGGGCCCGTGAATCCAGGCCCACACTCACATACAAACAATGCTAGAGGTTCAGCAGTGATTGTAGAGTTGGACACGTCGGGAAGGGTACTGTTTATGCACACAGAGTTCTCACTGCAGAGGTTGCTATTACAGTCCTGATAGGGTACAGAACACAGCTGACCCAGGTAACCATGACTACACAAACACTGGAAGCCATTTTCTTGAGAAATACAAGTTCCATTGTTTAGGCACTCAATCTCATCACAGCTGTCAATTACAACTTCACAAAACTGCCCGGTGTATCCAGCCAGACAGCTACAAATGTCTTCTGAAATGTCTGCCACACAGGTTCCGTTGTTGGAGCACTCAATGGCACTGCACAAGCTGAATGGAGTCTCACAGGTTGGGCCGGTTGAATTTGAAGGGCAGGAACACGTGAAGGTACCGTTTCCAATGTTGATGCATTCTCCTCCATTCTTACAGGGAGAATTGGAACAGGGGTCAATCTCTTCTTCGCATCTCTGTCCTGTGTATTCAGTTGGACAAGTGCAGGAGAAGGTGTGCGGTTCAGTGGAGGTGCAGACCCCGCCATTCAGACACGTGTCCGGATTGCTGCATGGGCTAAGTGCCTCACAGCGACACCCAACAAAGTTGGACAAACACAAGCATTCGAAGTCAGATCCATCTTCGCTTGCCACGCAAGTGCCATTGTTTAGGCAAGGATTTGGATCACAAGGTTGAAGCAAAACCTCGCAAGCTGGTCCAGATGTGTTTGGAGGACAGTTGCAGGACGCATTGCCAAATCCTTCCTCGACGCACGTTCCATTATTCATGCACACTTCTTCGGAGCATGCTGGTACCTCAGTATTGCAGAGAACGCCAGTGAAAAATGGTGGACACATGCACACAAATCCGCTGGAGTGTGAGAAACAAGTGGATCCGTTGCCACACGGCTGGTTGGCACAGAAGTCAATCACCTCATCACACTGCTGGCCTGTGAAACCAGGAGTACAGTCACAAACAGCTGAGCCGTTGACCACAGAACATGTGCCGTTGTTGCTGCATGGTTGCAGGTCACACGGCCCTACCTCACATCTTGGCTGGAGGTAGCCCAGAGGACAGGAGCAGCTGTAGGTGTTGACACCTTCGTTGCAGGTTCCTCCATTCAGGCAAGCACCCTCCACACAGTCCACAATGTCTTCTTCACAACGCCTTCCTGTGTAACCAGCAGCGCAGGCACACCCTGTAGTATCTCCTTCATTCACACATGTTCCATTGTTCAGGCAAGGATTTGGGCTTACCAGCAGAGTAAACAAACAATGATCGATGGCCTCACAGTTCCTCCCGGCAAAACCCTCAAAACACTCACAAGTGTGGTTGCCAACCACATTCATACACACACCTTGTACACACGGTGCTGACGTACAGTAGTCGATGATATCCTCACAAAACTCCCCCGTGTAGCCGTGAACACATGAGCATGTGAAGCCAGCGATGCTGTCATTGCAAGTGGCATTGTTAGCACATGGGGTGCTTGCACACTCGTTGATATCCGTCTCGCAGACTCGACCAGTAAACCCAGGAGGACAGGCACAGGTAAAGCTGTTCACGTTGTCCGTACAGCTGGCACCATTTTGACATGGATTCCCCGCACAATCGTCAATGTTCATGTCACAGAGTGTCCCATTGAATCCCATTTGACACTCGCACGTAAAGGACAAGAAGTCGTCAATACAAGTTGCGTTGTTCGCACAGGGTTGGGAGAGACATTCGTCTGTTTCAGTGTCACAGTTCTGCCCCGTGTACCCGGGAGGGCAGATGCACACATAATTCCCTGTAAGAGTGTCAGTTGTCACACATGTACTGTTGTTTGTACATGGGTCCAAGTCACACCCACTAAGGGGCGTGGCACAGTCCAACCCAGTGAAATATGCTGTACAGGAGCAGGCGAACTCCCCATGAGGCAACTCCACACATGAACCGTTGTTTGCACATGGATTCATCGAGCAGCCCATGTGAACGTCACACGTGTCACCACTGTATCCCAGGGGACACACACAAGCAGGGCCTGTGTCTGTGTTGTAGCAGGTGCCATTGTTGAAACAGTAGCTGGAGACATTGGAACAGAAGTCAACGGTGCTCACACAAGTGGTGCCGTAAAATCCTTCGGCACACAGACAAGTGTATGTGCTAGGCCCGTTCACACATGTTCCTCCATTGACACACGGATCCGTGAAGCAGTAGTCGGTGATCGTACACTCCTCCCCAGTAAATCCATCTGGACACACGCACACATATCCTGAGGAGTTACTGATGCAGATGGCATTGGGCAAACATGGATTGTCAGCACAGAAGTCATTATCAGCATCACACAGTTCTCCAGTAAACCCCTCAGTGCACACACACACAGCTGTGGTATTGTCCTCCGAAACACACGTTCCATTCACACAGGGCTGTAGTGCACAGGGGTCGAATAGAACTTCACAATTCTCTCCACTGTAGCCTGGTGGACAGTCACAAATGAAGTCATTTTGAACCAGGTTCTCATCTGGTGTGCCAGAAATGGCAAAACAGGTGGCATTGTTGAGGCAGGGGGAATCCCCACATGTGACCAATGTGATTTCACAATCTCTACCAATATGGCTGCCTGAGCAAAGACATGTGTAGTTGTTGATTCCATCAAAGCAGCTGCCATCGTTCAAGCAAGGCTCACTCACACAGTCATCGATGTTTGTTGAACATATTTCATCAGTGAATCCTACAGCACATTGACATGTAAAATTGGTTTGCTGGTCAATGCACACCCCTCCATTTTGACAGGGGTTTGTTGGTAAACAGAAGTCAATATCAGCATCACACAGTTCTCCAGTAAACCCCTCAGTGCACACACACACAGCTGTGGTATTGTCCTCCAAAACACACGTTCCATTCACACAGGGCTGTAGTGCACAGGGGTCAAATAGAACTTCACAATTCTCTCCACTGTAGCCTGGTGGACAGTCACAAATGAAGTCATTTTGAACCAGGTTCTCATCTGGTGTGCCAGAAATGGCAAAACAGGTGGCATTGTTGAGGCAGGGGGAATCCCCACATGTGACCAATGTGATTTCACAATCCCTACCAATATGGCTGCCTGAGCAAAGACATGTGTAGTTGTTGATTCCGTCAAAACAGATGCCATCGTTCAAGCAAGGCTCACTCACACAGTCATCGATGTTTGTTGAACATATTTCATCAGTGAATCCTACAGCGCATTGACATGTAAAATTGGTTTGCTGGTCAATGCACACCCCTCCATTTTGACAGGGGTTTGTTGGTAAACAGAAGTCAATATCAGCATCACACAGTTCTCCAGTAAACCCCTCAGTGCACACGCACACAGCTGTGGTATTGTCCTCCGAAACACACGTTCCATTCACACAGGGCTGTAGTGCACAGGGGTCGAATAGAACTTCGCAATTCTCTCCACTGTAGCCTGGTGGACAGTCACAAATGAAGTCATTTTGAACCAGGTTCTCATCTGGTGTGCCAGAAATGGCAAAACAGGTGGCATTGTTGAAGCAGGGGGAATCCCCACATGTGACCAATGTGATTTCACAATCCCTACCAATATGGCTGCCTGAGCAAAGACATGTGTAGTTGTTGATTCCATCAAAGCAGCTGCCATTGTTCAAGCAAGGCTCACTCACACAGTCATCAATGTTTGTTGAACATATTTCGTCAGTGAATCCTACAGCGCATTGACATGTAAAATTGGTCAACTGGTCAACACACAGCCCTCCATTCTGACAAGGGTTTGCTGGTGAGCAAAAGTCGATATCTGTCTCGCAGTTTGTCCCAGTGAACCCTGAGAGACAGCCACAGGAATAGCTGTCGAATCCATCAAAACATGTTCCATTGTTCCGACAAGGATTTGGAGAGCATTCATCTGTTCCTTGTCCGCACAATTCACCTGTAAACCCAGCTGGACACTGACAAGTAAAATTGGTAGGGGATATAGACACACACGTTGAACCATTCACACAAGGCATGCTTGTACACGGGTCAAGTTCAACCTCACAGAGAGCACCCGAGAATCCAGGCAAACAACGGCAAGTGAAGTTCGAAATCCCATCCACGCACTCGGCTCCGTTGTGGCAGACGTTTGGGTCACAGTCGTTGATGTTGACACTACAATCTTCTCCTGTGAAACCAGTGGGGCAGATACACCTTCTGAGGTGGAAGAGGTCCTCACATGTGGACATATTGGGACAGGGCTGAAGTGAACACACGTCAGGGGAGATGCACCCTGGAGAAACGTCAAAGGATGTTACATCGATTCCTGGAGTGTCCTCAAAGAACTTGGCAGGTTGTCCTCCAAACACAACATGTCGCATGCAACCGTTGTAGTAGTCATCTGACTGAGATTCTGGTGGTAGCAAGCAGATAGGACAAACAAGAAGGCTGGTGTGTGTGTGTGTGTGTGTGTGTGTGTGTGTACGTGCGTGTGTGTGCGTGCGTGTGTGTGCGTGCGTGCGTGTGTGTGTGTGTGTGTGTGTGTGTGTGTGTGTGTGTGTGTGTGTGTACGCATGTATGAATACTGCAATAATTAGTCCCTCACCTTGTGGTTGAAGTTGATTAAAGTTCTCAAATCCACCCAAATGGATGTGGGCAGATCCCTCATTGTCAATGTTGAGGCCCGAAAAATTTCCAGGGATTTCCCCATAAGTAGTCAGCAAGCCATCAACAGTGAGGGAAATGTTACGAACTGATCTCCTCCACTCAATCCTGTGCCACTGTCCGTCACTGATGGGCAGAGAGGAGTTCACACTACCAACACCTGGGGGTGGGGAGGTAAGGGGTGTGGAGCAGAGGAGGGAGGGGGAATGAGGGAGGGAGTGTAGGCAGGCAGGGAGGGAGGGAGTGTAGGCAGGCAGGCAGGGAGGGAGTGTAGGCAGGCAGGCAGGGAGGGAGTGTAGGCAGGCAGGGAGGGAGGGAGGGAGTGTAGGCAGGCAGGGAGGGAGGGAGGGAGTGTAGGCAGGCAGGGAGGGAGGGAGAGGGAATGAGGGAGGGAGTGTAGGCAGGCAGGGAGGGAGGGAGGGAGGGAGTGTAGGCAGGCAGGGAGGGAGGGAGAGGGAATGAGGGAGGGAGGGAGGGGGAATGAGGGAGGGAGTGTAGGCAGGCAGGGAGGGAGGGAGGGAGTGTAGGCAGGCAGGGAGGGAGGGAGGGAGTGTAGGCAGGCAGGGAGGGAGGGAGGGGGAATGAGGGAGGGAGTGTAGGCAGGCAGGGAGGGAGGGAGGGAGTGTAGGCAGGCAGGGAGGGAGGGAGGGGGAATGAGGGAGGGAGTGTAGGCAGGCAGGGAGGGAGGGAGGGGGAATGAGGGAAGGAGTGTAGGCAGGCAGGGAGGGAGGGAGGGAGTGTAGGCAGGCAGGGAGGGAGGGAGGGGGAATGAGGGAGGGAGGGAGGGGGAATGAGGTAGGGAGTGTAGGCAGGCAGGGAGGGAGGGAGGGGGAATGAGGGAAGGAGTGTAGGCAGGCAGGGAGGGAGGGAGGGAGTGTAGGCAGGCAGGGAGGGAGGGAGGGGGAATGAGGGAGGGAGGGAGGGGGAATGAGGTAGGGAGTGTAGGCAGGCAGGGAGGGAGGGAGAGAGTGTAGGCAGGCAGGGAGAGAGGGAGGGGGAATGAGGGAGGGAGGGAGAGGGAATGAGGGAGGGAGTGTAGGCAGGCAGGGAGGGAGGGAGAGGATGGGTGGGGACAGATCTGCATACGTATGTGTAGAACTAATTCAGTGGAATCTCCAAATAAAGGACACTTTGGGACAGCTTTCTTGTCCTTTGTAAGGAGGTTATCCTTTTTGGGGAGGTCCAAAATGTATTGAAACTATGGGAGAAATATCTTGGGACCTCAAGCCTTGTCCTTTGTAGAGAGATTGTCCCTATTTCGGAGCGTCCACTATTGGAGATTTCACTGTAAATGTTACATACTTGTTTGCTAACAGAATATGCATTCATAAGCACAGAGAAGAGCAAAGAAAGAACATGCACACGAGCACAAGCATAATTATACGAACTCATGTACACATGAACACACACACATACACACAAACACACACACACACACACACATACACACACACACACACACACACACACACACCTGCTCCCAGCTCGATTGACAACAGCACCACACCATTCACAATCTCTACAGTGATGAAATCATTGTTGTCAGCAACTCCAAGCGGCTGCCAACCACCATGGAGGAGGAGACCATTGGTGTCACGTGTTCTGAACATTAACTCTCCCTCTCCTGTAAATCCAGCCAAGTTCACGTCAAACTGGTAACGAGCAAAACTTGTGTTACCGTTGAAAGTCACTGCCACCACTAAAGATGTAACAAAAGAGAGAATACAGTAGGTTTTGTGTTCGCCACTGTGTGTGTGTGTGTGTGTGTGTGTGTGTGTGTGTGTGTGTGTGTGTGTGTGTGTGTGTTTGTCACTCACACTCGGAGCAGTTCTGGCCGACATAATCCAGAGGACAGACACATCCGTAGCCATGCCAGTAGTTACGACAACCACCGTTGACACATGGATCCAGTGAACAGTGAGTCTCCCTCGGACATCCAGGGGCAGCCAAAGGAGGATCACTACTTGTGAATGGCTCCAAAGATGCCTCAAGTAGAACCTGGTTATCGCCAACAAAGAGGCTTTGAATGCACCCATTAAAACTTGTGGAGAAAGATGGAAGCATTGCAGAAAGGAAGAGGCCCTGATTTTGAAGGGCAGGTATAAGTCCCGTGAGACTACCAAAGAGGAGTGGTCCATAGGTGGGCGTGATACTATGCTGTAGAGTTATGTTACATTGAGTCAGCTGACATGGTTGGCATGGAAACATGGAGCAGTAGGCGGAGGCATTGAGGTAAATAGTTACCAATTGCTGTGGAGTATCAACCAATACTGTTACATGATGCCAGTCCCCATTGTCAAGGGAAGCCCCTATCTGGCCTGTGTGGGTGGAGCCCAGAGAAATTAACAGCTGGCCATTTTGTAGATACAAGAGGATTTGGCTGTCAGGAGTAGATCCCTGTGTGACAGAACATACGTATGTACAGTACAACATATGAAAGTTATTTAATACACAAACTGTGCATACTATAATAATATTATGTGCATGAAAGTGCTATATGTACGTATAAAACTATACAATTAGTGTGCGAGCCATCATGCACAAATTGTAACAGTTCCAATAGTTCTCTTGATGTATGATGTGTATAAATCATGTATAAATTGGGTGCAATTTGTACAGCTGCTAAATACAAACGATTGCTTGTTGAGAGAATGAGCTAAGAGTGTGTGAGAAGTGGATGATTTTAACTCACATTGGCAGTATAGACCAGAATTCCATTCCCATTCTGAGTTGAAAACCAGAATGAGAACATGTCAAATATCATCCCATTGGTAGAAGACAAGTACAGGAAAGAGTCGTTAGCAAAATTCGCAAGATTTTGACTTTCGCAATTCCTCCCAGCAAATCCAGGTGCACACTCACAGCGGTAGGTGAACCAGAGATCTTGACATGTCCCACCATTTTGACATGGATTGGATAGACACACTTGAGTCCTCATTGAACCGATCTCAACATTCCTGCTGTCCACAGCTCTCAATGGATCAAGATCAATCTCCAAAGAGTTGATAGTTACGTCTTGAATCACGCCCACGAATGACTGCTGTGTTGACAAGTGGAGGAGAGTTTGAGTGTTCGATTCGGCCAGACCTCCAATTGTTACCGAGTTGCGGACGTTGAGCACCATAAACCGTGCGTCTGACACAGCCTGGCCAAAGCATACACTGCCACACTGGAGGTTGTCGAGAACAACGTCAGCCCTGTTTCCCAGTGTAGTGACTTCAACTGTGTGAAGACGTCCATCATGAAGGTTGTCCCCCACGGTCGTCTCCCCCACAACCCCACCAGCGGTGTATTGTAGAAGAAGTGCTCCATTGACGAGTTGAATGGACAGGAAGTCTCCTTGAGCCTGCGGATTAGAGGAAAATGACAAAAGAACACAATTATAACACACACAAACAATATGCATACTTACGTACACATTATGTGTACTAAACCCTTACACGCATGCAATAAATAAGTTCATGCATGCATGCACACATGTGCGCATGAGGCATCATGCACACACCCACACCCACACCCACACACCCACACACACCCACACCCACACACACACACAGACACACACACACACACACACACACACACACACACACACACACACACACAGACACACAGACACACACACGCACACAAACTCACCCCAGCCATATACCATAACACTCCCGACTGAAAAGTGGTTGCAAATGAGAACTTGATAGTCAACAAACTTGTTGCCGATATTGATGTGGACACAGATATGAATGAGTCCTCCCTGAAGCTGAGCTGATACACCTGCTCACACAGATCACCAGAATACCCTGACGCACATTCACAGGTGAACATCCCCACACCGTCCACACATGAGCCACCATTCCCACACGGACCACCTGCACAGTCGTCGATGTTCACCGAACAGTTTTGACCAGTGTACCCTTCAGCACACAGGCAGCTGTACCCCGGATCCGTGTCATTGACAACACCAGTGACGTTGTGCTCCACACATGTTGCTCCGTTCACACAGTACCCTAAGTCACACTCCATCACGTCTGTTTGGCACACGACACCCGTGAAGAACTTGGAACAAAAACACTCAAATCCTCCAAACGTGTTCACACACTGCCCAAAGTTCATGCATGGGTTTGAGTCACACTCATTCACGTCAACTTCACAGCTTGGTCCTGTGAAGGTTTGTGGACAAACACAAGTCCGCGAAGTTAGACCGTCGAAACAAGTTGCGTTGTTCTCACAAGGATTCAGCAGACAGTAGTCGACATCTGTCTCACACTGCTCTCCAGTGAAGCCCTCCACACAGCTGCAAGTGTAGGAGTTGACTCCGTCCATGCATGTGCCTCCAAACTGGCAGGGGTTAGGCTGGCAGTCATTAATGTTTTCTTCACAGAACTGCCCTGTGTAACCAACTACACAACCACATGTGATGACCCCAAGAGAACTGGTGCAGTTAGCATCATTCTGACAAGGGTCCGACTCGCACAGGTCTGTTTCATCTCCGCATTCACGACCCTCAAAGCCCATCGGACAATCACAGAAAAAGTCAGCTATGAGATCTGTACAGTTGCCTCCATTTCTGCATGGGTTTGGGTTACACTCGTCAATGTCAATTTCACAGTCTGTGCCGGTGTAGCCGGCCACACAGGTGCAGTTGTAACCAAGATGGCCGTCTGTACACGTTCCTCCATTTCGGCATGGTTGGCTGGCACACTCATTAACACTCACGTTACAGTTGCGTCCAGTCCAACCGGGACGACAGAAGCACTCGTATCGTGTTGGTGACAAGTTTAGACAGAAGCCGTCGTTCTGACAAGGTTGTTCCAGTGTGCACACTGGAATCCTCTCCCCACACGTCTCTCCAGTGTAGCCATACGAACAGTTGCAGGAGAAACCATTGAGTAAGTCTGTGCACTCTCCCCCATTCTGACAAGGCTGAGGGCTGCACTCATCGATGTCAACGCTGCAGTTTCTACCTGTGTATCCGGGTACACAGACGCACTCATACTGAGCAATACCATCCTCGCATGTACCATTCACGCATGGATCCGGCTGGCAATCGTCAATGTTCACACAGCGACCACCACTGTTGCTGTTAGGTTCAAATCCACGGGCACAGGAGCAGGTGAAGTTGGTACAAACTTCAGAGGGCTGGTTACAAGATGGAGTACAAGCTAGATCTGGCTTACAGCCATCAAAGATGACAGATCTGAAAAACAGAAACAATATCTAAAGTGAAAACTATTGTTTATGCCCAAATCACTTGCTCCACCCAACCACACACATGCACTCACACACTCTCTCTCACACACACACACACACACACACACACACACACACAGACGTATGCATACATGCATGCAGGCACACACGCAGGCACAGCCACACACACACACACACACACACACACACACACACACACACACACACACGCACACACACACACACACACACACACACACACACACACACACATGCACGCACGCATGCATGCATGCACACACATGCAGGGACAAAAATAGCTGACCTATTGTGAGTAGCACTGGAGAAGGGTATCCTGGAGGGACCACTGCTGGTGTCTGAGAATCCAAATTCAGAGAAACATGCTCCCAGGGAGCGGACAGCCTCACGCGGTACATCACTTGGGAGGACAAACTCGGGAGAGGGGACCCCACCCACCCAGAGTGGAGCTACAACTCCAAACAAGTGAAGACCACCTGGAGCAGACAAACATCACATCATGTGACAATCACATGACAATCACATACAGTCAGAGCTAAGATGATGGATATTTATACAGTAGTTACAGTGACCTAGCACATTGGCAAGCCTAGCTACAGGCTATCCAGCAACGTTCACAAGCAAAGGAGTATGCTATCATCAGTACTCCTCTACTTTGACAGAAAGACACACATCTTTTGATATCTCCCCGAGCCCATCACACTAACAGGAGGCCAATAAAATGCCAGAAATGCGATCCAATTTACAAAGCTTGATGTGGTGTATCAATACAGGGATGCACACGCTAACACATTGAGACAAACATTACATCATTCACATCAAAACACAACCATACGTACAGTACTGTATGTGAGCATGTGCACCATTAGAAGTCAAGCAGTGCAGAAGATGTGCACCACTCCCAGTGTACAATGGCTTTCACACTAACCTGGTGCTGTTATTCGGATGGCGTTTCCATCGACAGTGAGATCTGCCACGTCCTGAGACCTCCGGACTTCAATACGATGGTTCTCTCCATCAGCGTATGTCCCCGCCACTGTGTCCCTCCCTGTGAACCCTGACTCCCCACCGGCCAGGTTGAGCTGCAACACAACAGAGCTGTCCAGAAGGTAAACTATCACATAGTCTCCTCCACTCGGATTCCCAGCAAAGAAGATAAGGCCAGACTCAGTCCTGGAAATAAAGGAGGGCATTCCTTGATAAGATAGTTAAAATGTACATATATAAATTCATATCTAAGTGTTTCCAACAGACTATACGTACAGATACACACACACACACACACACTGCACACTTTGTACACACACACACACACACACACACACACACACACACACACACACACTGCACATACACACAGGCGCCCCTACAAATGCACCTATCCCTTAGTCCACTTCCATAGTGTTAAGCACACAATGATATCAACAGAAGTTGCTAAGGTAACAAACAAAAGCAAACAGCCAGTAAGACCACTTTTGGTTTAGATGGGAAATGTGGTAATCACTAACACAACTTTTGAGAGAGATACCAATTCAAGACGTAAACCATAGATAATCTATACATACGTATAGATTATCTATGCGTAAACATACTCCTGTGCTTCTATAGTGCTGCCTGCATACTGTGTCATATGGTGTGTGTGTGTGTGTGTGAGTGTGCGTGCGTGCGTGCGTGCGTGCGTGTGTGTGTGTATTTGTATAAGCAAGATTGGTACTTGTAGTACCAGAACTTGTATAGATAGCAGTGGTACTACTATAGACAGAAGGGGTGCTTGCATATGGGGAGGAGTGGTGTTTAAAGTAGTGGTGCTAGTACAGACGGGTATGGTGCTCAATGGAGGTGGTGCTAGTACAGACGGGTATGGTGCTTGTACAGTATCTCAATGGAGGTGGTGCTAGTACAGACGGGTATGGTGCTTGTGCAGTATCTCAATGGAAGTGGTGCTAGTACAGACGGGTATGGTGCTTCTACAGTATCTCAATGGAAGTGGTACTAGTACAGACGGGTATGGTGCTTGTACAGTATCTCAATGGAAGTGGTGCTAGTACAGATGGGTATGGTGCTTGTACAGTATCTCAATGGAAGTGGTGCTAGTACAGACGGGTATGGTGCCTGTGCAGTATCTCAATGGAAGTGGTGCTAGTACAGACGGGTATGGTGCTTCTACAGTATCTCAATGGAAGTGGTACTAGTACAGATGGGTATGGTGCTTGTACAGTGTCTCAATGGAAGTGGTGCTAGTACAAGTACTACGGGTTCTTGCACTGCAGAGACAGCTCCAGGTATATTTATATCCATGCAAACAGCAGTGGTGGTCACACACACACCAATACATGTATCACTAAACATCGACAGATGTACCTGGTTCGAAACTCCAGAGTAAAGACATTTTCAAGTGAGGTCTCTTGAGAATAGGGATCAAATCCGATATAGGAGCCATTCCCAGTCAGGGTCACCGAGGAGACATTGCTACATTGATTCTCAGGGCACCCATTCTCCACCATGAAGGAGCTAGCTGAAGACAGGTTAGTGCTAGTGTGGTTGACTTGTAAGTACTCAATGCAAGCATCAGGACTTGACTGAAGCCTTGTAGCCTGAATGGAATGAATTGAATAATTCTAATGTGCATGAACGCACACATATTGTGTGTGTGTGTGTGTGTGTGTGTGTGTGTGTGTGTGTGTGTGTGTGTGTGTGTGTGTGTGTGTGTGTGTGTGTGTGTATGTGTGTGTTCATATATATACCTCAATAGTTCCTAGTGCTGATGGTGTCCCGAGGTACAGTGCACCATCATATGCTGAGAAAGAAAAGCTTTGAAATGCTTCACCCACAACTTGCAATGTACTGTTACCATCTTGTACAACAGTCAGTCCGCTTGACCCTGCACCTAGACCAGTGATTGACACTGTCGTCCACTGGGATGCAACAAAGGCTAAGTCTTGGGTCAATACCTGCAGAAGAAGCAAACAAATTCTTCACTGCAATAATTTGCAAATTGCGAGTCGAGATTAGACTAAAACTTACTTCCTTCAAGCCGGAATCATCTCTAAACTCTATCAAAAGCTGGCCAGAGGATAGACCCAAGGCGAAGTATGCACTGCTGTCGCTACTGGATGCGTACAGCAGAATGCCCCGCTCTTCGCAGGCTCGGAACCTCAATTCCAAAAGATCTTCCCCGCCACCGAGTACCGCAGAACCGTTAGGGAAGGAAAGATAGCCCGTGGGACCCACATAGACTGCCTGCAGTGGCACCACGTGAACCAGAGTCACTGCAGCAAGAACAGGGGTGGATTACAGTGTGATATCGTACCACGTGCAATCCATCATGATGTCAAGCTCGACCATCCGCTTACCAAGTGCAAAGAGAAGAATATCCTTTTTACACATAGTTTTAGTCTTGGTTTCGGCTGCTTTACAAGTCCAAACAACACATCTGAAGTCTCTTGAACTTGTAATTCTTGCAGGCGTTGCCGAAGGGGTGTACTCGTCGCTTTTCGCCCTCCCAGTAGACCGGTGACGTTTGTTTGCGTTCCTATGCGCGTTGTTTTGTCGCTCGAACGGTGTCCAGATGAACAGTTTGAGCGAAGAATGCACTCCACTGAAGGCGCGCTATGACGAGTGCTTCAACTCATGGTTCAGAGAAGTATTTCTGAAGGGTAGGGGAACATCTGATCACGATTCAGCATGTGGAAAACTGTTTCAGGAGTATCAAATCTGTTTGAAGGTGCATACGTCCTAGTACTAGTCTCGTACCCATACCGTCACCTGAACATCCGAATGACTGTAACAACATTCTAAAGTTTAACTCTTTCTGTTAAACTATGCATGACTTACTATATTTATTTAATTCTATAGTTACTGTAATTTGCATTGCATGCTAATCTTTGTATAGGAGCTTGAGTTTGATTTCCGGATCCATTTGTTTTTTTAATGACGGTATGGATACGAGACTAGAAAGTAATGGCAGTGCTTATTATTTGTATTTCGTTTTTCGCAGAAATCTCTAAAGGAACATAAACTGGATATGAATGAAGCACTTTACGAAGATATTCTTGGGACTGCAAAGGAGAAAAAACCACAGAAATAGGTTTAACCATCGATACTCTATGGTTTAATATTTTGTATGCATTTTAACTTGTCATTCGTTTGTGATATACGTACCATTGACACAACAATTTCTTGATTTCCATACACTGTTTGTCTGCTCATGTCATGTTATGGTGCACTGGGGAGAGCAGTGCACGCATAGATAATCTATACATACGTACCCGTATGTATAGATTATCTATGGTACACGTGAGTCAGACGAGAAGCATAGTTTTGACCACATGTGCATCTCGTCATCTGCGTTACATCTATACCATACTTGACTGCATGTGTGGGATTTCCTGAAGGAGATGCAGTATGTATGCTGGTATGTACTGATTTCATAAATTGTATACATTAAAGTTTGTCTGCTGGTGAACAATCTCCCATCATCTGAATACATATGTCCGTGTGCGCTTCTTAGATGGGTAGATTTATCAATAGTACATCAGACAAGAAGCGCCTTACTGCTATCAATGTGAGGTGCTCCTCCACAGAGTCAGTGTTGTGTGACAAGGTTGCGAATATTAACATTGACAATAAAAGTCTTAAGAGAAACAGTAAATACAGAGTATAAGAAGAAATAAATTAATAAATGTGGACAGTGGGTTTATGCATAGTTATATTGTCACAAGAACACACTCGTGAACACAAAAACACACAACTAAGCACTCATCCACCCTCCCCCCACACACTAACACACACACACACACACACTTCACAATCACAGCAATCAGCCCTTGCACCGAAACTTGGTCATGCCCTTTTACGCCAAAATTGTACAGTCTTTGATTTATACTTCAGGCTGTGAACGAAGCTTTCTTGACCAAGAGGCTTCCTTGCTTATAATTTGAGCTTCACGATGATAACCTATCTTTGGACTCAGTATACTGAGGAAATCATCATTAGACACAGTGACGAGACAAGCGCGTTCTCTCAGATTTCTTCCACTGCCTGTTTGACCTGCCTTTCTTCTCCGAAATAGACTACAAACGCCAGTTTTTGGTAAAATTTCTCCATTAAGACGTCGAAAAAGATGTCCATCTTCGACGAACAGCTAGAGCAGGTCCCATGGAAGCGCCTAAGCACATCGTACTGGCGCTAGAAACTTCCTTCCCGCGCCTGTATACGTAGCTAGTATACCAGTCGTTCACGTGCAAATCTATGCACAAGTATGTACTCCATACTTGGGTATAGGGACTATGGAAATAGGCTAACTATAAATAGCACTTAGGATAATATTTTTTCAGAAGGTCCGGGTGGAATGATCGCTAGCCCCGTGACTAGGTATTAGTGCTGAGGCTCAAGACCCGGTGTTCGAAACCGACTCCGGTCACTTTTCTTTCAGAAAAAAAAATGTTCCTCAGTGGTCAGTCGCAATACCCCTGTACAAAGAATCGTATGGGGGGAGCTTTGGGTCTCGCGGCTGGTCTCCCACCTAATACTGATCATGTCTTCTCGAGATACAAGAGAATGAGTTGAACTCTAGGGCTAGGGATGGACCTCCTTTTTTTTTTTTTTTTTTTTTTTTTTTTTTTTTTTCTCTCTCTCTCTCTCTCTCTCTCTCCATAGGCTATTATACAATCACCACTACAATCATTGATAAATCGATTCATTAAAGGTACATATGAGTTTCGCAAATACGATTTAACAAAATTTAAATACAATTATCCACCTTATTGCAGATAATAATTAATAAATTGTGGAAAAAAACAAATTGAATGATCCACTGTACATTATTGTATCTATTTCTCTAAACCAGTGACAAGAGTCAAAGTTCTGCAAACTCTTATCTTCTTCCTGATCACATAGGACAGTCAATGGATGTACATACATATAGTAGAGTACATAATAATATTATGATCAATTATATCATGATATTATGGTTTACATAAGAAATAAGGACTGGTATATATTCTTTGGAAAAATGTTACACACAAAGGAATGAATTACTTATCCATACTCATTCTAGCATATACAATGCCTCAATTAAGTAAGGAAGGGCACTTTCATTGATATTACTTCAAGGGGGCACGTCCCCTCGGGCTGTGGCCCCTTGGTTCTTACACCTACATATGTTATACGTATATACACACCTTAAACCACAAGAACACACGCATACACACAAACACACACACACACACTATACTTTATACTTCAGAAAGGTAAAGTGAACCTTCCACATCGGTACTACAGGGTTTTAAACAGTAAGTTTATATGATGTTAGTTGCCGAATTTCTGCCCATTCTTTCTTTTCTAGACTAAGTTATAACTACCTCAGTTATCTCAGTGATATTGCATTATTATGCAGTGTTGCTGGTAGTTATGACATGTGCATGAGTGAATTATATATTGTTTGGATTATGGGTTAATTAAGCTTCCCACACAATGTAAGATTTGCACAGGTTTTTACAGAGCCCAGTCGCATAATGTCATGGAAGTTGTTTGCCTTGTGTGTGAAGGTATGGCTTCTGATATCCAGTTTAAACGCAATTAAGGTGCTTTCAAGGGGGTACCTTGCAAATAGCTGACACAGCGTCCATTTCAAGTCAGATTGCGTACAATTCAGAATAAAAGTAGCAACTTGAGGCAGAAGAGGATTGTTATTATTATTTCTATATATTCTGTTATAACAGAGATATTCTATATAGATAGCAAAGCACAAGTGCAAAATTACTTGCAAAGATATACGCACTGCCGGCAAGAGTGTGGTCACGTGATCATCACGCGAATTAACATGGACATAAACAACCACAGCATAAAGTTGGCTGTGGTGTACCTGGGGAAATACTTCGGAAAGGTAAAGTGAACGTTCTACATCGGTAGTACAGGGTTTTAAACAGCAAATGTATATTCTACGTACTGTTAGTAGCTTATTTGCAGATGTAGGTTGTCGAATTCCTGTCCATTCTTTCTTTTATAGACCAAGTTTTCTCTGGTGGACGAGAGAGATATAACGTTAGCAGTGAACTACAAATTTGACGTGAGTTGAAGGCAGTCTGTGGTGCTTTCGAAGGGGACGAGGGGAATGTTTCGTCTGCGTACTACAGCGCCCTTTATCTCCATCCCATAGTCCGCCCACGCAGTCAGCCCCTGCTCTCAAAAAGTACTCCAGTGGCTGTTTAACCCTTTATTCTTCTTCTCAGCTCCATGTAGAGACCCAGGGGAATGGCTCTGAGGAGGTAAAGTGCTATGCCATAACAATGTCTCCAGAGTTTATTGACAGCGGTGGGTGCTACCTCCACAACATGGTCTGGTGAGTGCTGAGGAGTGAGAGGTGACTATATGAGGGGAGAGCGGGGTGGGATTAAGGGATGAGGAGTGGGGGGAGGAGTGACGAGTGAGGAGTAGGGTGTTGGGTGAGAAGTGAGTGATGAAGGATAATAGATGATGGGAGAGGGGTGGGAGTGAAGAGTGATGGGTGAGGAATGGGATGAATGACGTGGATGATGTGGATAGGGATGCAGGGTGAGTAGTAGGGGAGAGGGTGGTGGTTAGTGATGGGTAGTGAGAGGTAGGGGAGAGGGGTGGCAGGGTGAGTAGTAGGGAAGAGGGGTGGTAGGGTGAGTACTGAGTAGTAGGGGAGAGGGGTGGTACAGGAGTAGTAGGGGAGAGGGGTGGCAGGGTGAGTAGTAGGGAAGAGGGGTGGTAGGGTGGAGTGGAGTAGTGTGCAGTGTTGGGAGAAGTGGTGAGGGGTGATTGGTGACTGTGAATGGAGTGGAATAGTGTGCAGTGTTGGGAGGAGTGGTGAGGGGTGATTGGTGACTATGAATGGAGTGGAGTAGTGTGCGTTGTTGGGAGAAGTGGTGAGGGGTGATTGGTGACTGTGAATGGAGTGGAGTAGTGTGCAGTGTTGGGAGAAGTGGTGAGGGGTGATTGGTGACTGTGAATGGAGTGGAGTAGTGTGCGGTGTTGGGAGGAGTAGTGAGGGGTGATTGGTGACTGTGAATGGAGTGGAGTAGTGTGCGGTGTTGGGAGGAGTGGTGAGGGGTGATTGGTGACTGTGAATGGAGTGGAGTAGTGTGCAGTGTTGGGAGGAGTAGTGAGGGGTGATTGGTGACTGTGAATGGAGTGGAATAGTGTGCAGTGTTGGGAGGAGTGGTGAGGGGTGATTGGTGACTGTGAACGGAGTGGAGTAGTGTGACTGTACATTTTTTTTCTATGTATTTACTACTGTATGTATTGGTTGTATTGTATGTATTTACTAATACTGCATGTATTGGTTGTATTGTATGTATTTACTAATACTGTATGTATTGGTTGGTTGGTACTGTTTAATTTTTAGCTGATAAGTGAATTTATATGTAGTGTATGTTTGAAATGCAGGGAGAAGCACAGGGGCATCGTCTCCACTGGATACCAAGTTTATCACAAAAATGGCATCACATTAGGTATATATGTCTGGATAAATTTATAATAATCATATCTCTTATTGATTTTACAAAACCATTGTTTGATCTCCTCGCGCACAGACAACAGATTGAGCAACCTTCAGATGCTGGCCAGCAGTGCCAGCAACTGTCCCAAATCACCACCAAGGTAGATTTTGTCGAAGCCCAACCTACATAGCTCTTCTTTGTCTGCAGTTCACCTGCACACATTAGTTTCACATCCACACAAGTTTACACACACACACACGCACACAGTAGCCAAGTATGCACATGTATGCATGCACAATTAGTCCTCATTTGCTCACTTTTTGATGCTACACTTGCACAGTCACTCAATATCAACAGACACCTTCCTTCTAGAATCTAAGTTCACTCCATGTACACGTCAATATCAGTGTCATTATTCATACCGGAGAGGCCACTACCCCTGAGGGCTACTACTAAGATTTAT
>CAUJGJ010000195.1:709637-714637 GCA_963170055.1 Halisarca cf. caerulea | reverse complement strand
GTGTGTATGTGTGTATGTATGTGCGTTGTGTGTATGTGTGTATGTGTGTATGTACGTATGTGCATATGCGTACTATATAAGCGCTAATTTTCACAGGGCGTATATTTCACAAATGAAGAGCTTGGCTGTAATTCACGATTTTAGTTACACAAATAATGGACAGTCCCTACTATATCTTAGACAAATATTCTATGTACGTATCTAACCAAATATTCGCAATTGAATTTTCACAAATACTGGCTCATTCACAAAATTTGTAAAAATAAACTCCCACAAAATTTGTCCCTATAAAGTATGTACGTCTGTGGTAAATGCCCTTTTATAAAGGACAACTGGACTGTCATTGCAGCTGACAGAATCCCTCTCCTCTGCAGGTATTGGGATGAAGAGTTGCATAAGAGGAAAAATGGAGGGAAAGCTCGTCTTTGGATTGCCTTTGTAAAGGTCTTCTGGCCTCGGTTCATACTTGCTTTTTTCCTGTCCTCATCAGAGGTTTGTTCAATCTGCCATGTGTGCAAATGGTAGGAGTCTCTTTTGTGATATTATCGTCTGCAATCTCAATTTCAACATCCTTCTTCATCCTCTTATGTATGTGTGTACCTTACTTTTGCCCAACATGTTGTGTGGCAATGAGTACACTGTACTTGTCCCTAACAACCATGTATTCACTTGTAGTACATTGTATCACAATACTTCACAATACAGCATGATACAATATAATTTTGTGCAATACAATAGGTATAGTTCAATATTACAGAATGTGTCTGTTTACCAGTGGTGTGTGTGTGTGTGCGTGTGTGCGTGCGTGCGTGCGTGTGTGTGTGCATGCATGCATGTGTGTGTGTGTGTGTGTGTGTGTGTGTGTGTGTGTGTGTGTGTGTGTGTGTATGTGTATGTATGTATGTGTGTGTGTGTGTGTGTGTGTGTGTGTGTGTGTGTGTGTGTGTGTGTGTGTGTGTGTGTGCATGTGTGTGTGTGTGTGTGTGTGTGTGTGTGTGTGTGTGTCTGTGTGTATGATATGTGTCTACTGTATTGCAGGTGGTGTTGCAAGTGATTCAGGCCATACTGTTGGGGCTCGTAGCGGACTACTTCGTTGAGGATGTGACCGACGAATCTACTAGGAATGCCTGCCTTTATGCCATGGGAATAGGGTTGTGTTCCATAGCTATGACGTTTGTACACGCACACACCTTCCTCATGGTTGCAGAGAAAGGTGAGACTATTGCATCTTTTATCATCTGTGTGTGTGTGTGTGTGTGTGTGTGTGTGTGTGTGTGTGTGTGTGTGTGTGTGTGTGTGTGTACGTCAGTGATCAGCTGAGTGTGTGCGTCCACAGTGGACTGCAATGCAGTGGTGAATTGCATGTACTTACCTATGCAGTTGAATAGCAGTACACAGTAGCCACGTAACATGGCTCATGACTCTTCTGGCCTTTGATAATCAGAACCCTTGGTATCCAGCCAGTGAAAATGTCTACCCAATGTTCACAGTACATTGTAAGAAGATTTGTTAATCCAGCACCTTGTAGTGCAGTGAATGTGACCGGATTAAAGAGTCACGACAGTGTTTGTACTGTAGGAATGATGGCGCGTGTGATGTTGACTGGTACCGTGTACAAGAAGATATTCGAACTTTCACAAGAAACCATAGGTGAAGTAACTTTGGGCAAGATTCTCAACTTGATGTCTTACGATGTACAGCGACTGGATATTGTGAGTGTGAGGGTGAGGGTGGCTGTGATGAGGGTGAGGATGGATGTGTTGAGGGTGGCTGTGGTGAGGGTGAGGGTGGATGTGGTGAGGGTGAGGATGGATGTGGTGAGGGTGAGGATGGATGTAGTGAGGGTGAGTGTGTGTTTGAATATCTGCACCACACTCACATGTACGTGTGAGTGTGAACATGTAATGTACATACATTCTTCAATTCCCATTCCAATTTTTCCCTACTACATTGATATCTAGTCTCATCCTAGTCCCTCTTGCATACTGGTTACATGTGTTGTATACACAATGTGTAAACATGTGATTCCCATTCCACTACTGCACTTTCCCTTCCTTCCTCTCTCTCCCTCTCTCCCTCTCTACCCCTCCTCCTCCCTCCCTCTCTCTGTCTTTCCCTTTCTCCCTTCTCTCCCTCTCTCCCTCTCTACCCCTCCTCCTCCCTCCCTCTCTCCCTCTTTCCCTTTCTCCCTTCTCTCCCTCTCTCCCTCTCTCTTCAGGCCTTCTTTTTCACTTCCTACATCATCATCTCTCCAGCTCACATCATTGCTGTGGTGCTTATCATGTGGTTCTACTTTGGCCTTGGGGCCACCTCCTTGGCTGGCATGGGACTCCTTATTCTTCAAATCCCAATTCAGTACTTGCAGGGCAGGCTGTTTGCATACCTGAGGTATGGTACACTGTCTGGTGGTGTATGTTTGTGAGAGCACATGTATTGCTTGCAAGTGTGTGTGTGTGTGTGTGTGTGTGTGTGTGTGTGTGTGTGTGTGTGTGTGTGTGTGTGTGTGTGTGTGTGTGTGTATTCTTATGAACGTAGAGTATAGGGTATAGGGTATTCTTATTTAACCTGGGGAACCTTTAGCCAGAGGCTACTGTAAGTGGCACCCAGAAAAGTACTTTATGTGAATATTACTACTTTCTGTGTCAGATTTGCCTCTGCCAAACTCACTGACAAACGTGTTCGTGTAATGAATGAGATCATCTCTGGGATCAGGGTCATCAAGATGTACGGCTGGGAATATGCCTTCAAGAAAGTGATTGCTGGAATCAGAAAGTCAGTGTGTGTGTGCATGCGTACATGTGTGTGCATGCATATATGTGTGTGCATGCGTACATGCGTGTGTATGTGTGTCTACATATGCCCATACATACGTAGTTAGCAGGTGTGTGTCATCAAGGAGGTGAGGGGAGCTGTGAATCTCATCACTGGTCAACATCGGTGTTTTCTCTCTCATTTCTCCTTGCACCCTTGCAGGAAAGAGACGCGGCTGATACTGCTGGCATCTCTCATAAGAGCTGTCAATGGAGCCTTCTACTATGTTTCCATCCCAATTGTCACCTTCCTCATGTTTACTACATTCACAACTACAACTGGACAGCCACTGAGACCTTCCATTGTCTTCTCATCTCTCTCACTCCTCTTCTTCCTGAGGATAACAGCTGTGGCTTTCCTTACGCAGTCTATACTAGGACTTCAGGAAGTCAGGGTGGCCTTTTCTAGAATACAGGTGTGCCTTGCACTCATTCTCATTTCACATATGCACACACACACACACACACACACACACACACACACACACACACACACACACACACACACACACACACACACACACACACACACACACACACACACACACACACACACACAACACACATAGACACATTCACACACACACACGCATGCACGCACACACGCACGCATGCACACACACACACGCATGCACACACATACACACACACACACACACACACACACACACACACACACACGTGTACACACACACACACACACACACACACACACACACACACACACACACACACACACACACACACACACTTGCTATCCACACTTCATAGAACCTACTGCTAAAGGATTTACCTGATCCCGTCAAGAAGAGGAGGTACACTAGAAGGCCAACAATCACGTCCTTGTTGAGTTTCTCTTCAGAAGTTGCTGATGCAGACACCGTCTTCCGTAACATGGAAGACTTGCCTGAAGGGGAAACCCCTTCCATCACAGTTGACAACCTTAAAGCAGCCTGGAAGTCTACTTTGGTGTGTTTGTGTGTTGTGTCAGTACTCAGTGTGCTGTACAACAGTAACAGTGTTGCTTTGTGTGGACGCATGTGCTACAGTAAGGATATCACTATATTCTCCATTATTTGAACTATTTCCAAACCCTATGCTTCACACACTAGCTGTAGACAGTGTGCTGTAGGAGTCGTGTTGTGGTGTGTGTACATCCATGTGGTCTGCTGTAGGAGTAGTGTTGTGGTGTGTGTACATCCGTGTGGTCTGCTGTAGGAGTCGTGTTGTGGTGTGTGTACATCCACGTGGTCTGCTGTAGGAGTCGTGTTGTGGTGTGTGTACATCCATGTGGTCTGCTGTAGGAGTCGTGTTGTGGTGTGTGTACATCCACGTGGTCTGCTGTAGGAGTCGTGTTGTGGTGTGTGTACATCCATGTGGTCTGCTCTAGGACTTGTGTTGTGGTGTGTGCACATCCATGTGGTCTACTGTAGGAGTCGTGTTGTGATGTGTGTACATCCACGTGGTCTGCTGTAGGAGTCGTGTTGTGGTGTGTGTACATCCACGTGGTCTGCTGTAGGAGTCGTGTTGTGGTGTGTGTACATCCACGTGGTCTGCTGTAGGAGTCGTGTTGTGGTGTGTATACATCCATGTGGTCTGCTGTAGGAGTCGTGTTGTGGTGTGTGTACATCCGTGTGGTCTGCTGTAGGACTCGTGTTGTGGTGTGTGTACATCCACGTGGTCTGCTCTAGGACTCGTGTTGTGGTGTGTGTACATCCGTGTGGTCTGCTGTAGGAGTCGTGTTGTGGTGTGTATACATCCATGTGGTCTGCTGTAGGAGTCGTGTTGTGGTGTGTGTACATCCGTGTGGTCTGCTGTAGGACTCGTGTTGTGGTGTGTGTACATCCACGTGGTCTGCTGTAGGAGTCGTGTTGTGGTGTGTGTACATCCGTGTGGTCTGCTGTAGGACTCGTGTTGTGGTGTGTGTACATCCATGTGGTCTGCTATAGGAGTCATGTTGTGGTGTGTGTACATCCACGTGGTCTGCTCTAGGACTCGTGTTGTGGTGTGTGTACATCCATGTGGTCTGCTCTAGGACTTGTGTTGTGGTGTGTATACATCCATGTGGTCTGCTCTAGGACTCGTGTTGTGGTGTGTGTACATCCATGTGGTCTGCTCTAGGACTCGTGTTGTGGTGTGTGTACATCCATGTGGTCTGCTGTAGGACTTGCGTTGTGGTGTGTGTATATC
>CAUJGJ010000195.1:689637-697137 GCA_963170055.1 Halisarca cf. caerulea | reverse complement strand
CTTGCAAGATCACAAATTACAAATCACATGCAGTCTAACTTGTTACCGAGCGGTTTAGCGAGGTTAATTGTTTCCGTCGTATAGGGGAGTCTGATCGAGAAGCCCACGCACTTAATCGTATATTTTGGCCAATATGTCGTTACTTTGTGCGCAAGTTGCAAGTCGGTGATAAAGTAAAGTGGCAGTGAAGTGGCAATAACAGAAGCGGGCAAACGTGTTCTATGTGATAAGGTAAACTTTATGTGCATTTCCCCACTGGGTATTAGACAAAACGCGCTCAAAGTCACTTACGTTTGGGTCCGTCACAGTCCCATCTTGACCGATACGAAAAAATTAACAATCTTCATTATTATTGCACAAGAATGTCTAAAACGTCTATACAGCGATTTTCAAGTTTCTTCCGCTAAACAGTAGGATTCACAATTTTGTTGTTCGGGTGATCGAATTGAGTAGCCATTGTGTCAGCCATTGTGTCGGACATCTTTAGGGGCATCTTTTTTGCAACTGCGCATGCGCAAGGACACGTGTAGATTATATGGCGCTATCTCCAAGACTGCTCTGTTTGCTTTCTTCGTTGTTTCGGCGAAGTCTATAGGACGTCTTCTTTCTCTGACAACTTTGTTCGAGTACAAGCTATACAAATGACAAAATAAAGGAATTACGAACTGCTGGCAACTTTTACCAATAAACTGGCGGCCCGTTTTGCTTGGAGTCGAACATGTCAGTTTTATCTGTTTTCGAAACAAGTGATTTAGCGAAAAGAAGTAAGAAAATTGAAATGTGAAGTGTCATAAAAAGGTATTGATTGACAAATTACAGTTCAATATCGTTCGTGTGTTGCGCACTTTTGTTATTGTTTTCCACTGTACTTGGAACACTTGATTTGACTAACTACGGTTCATGTGCACCACTTTGCACCATCTTGTGATAAAATTATACATATTTGATTGACATAATCTGCAATGTGTGATTATATCTGATATGATAGAGACTAATTGCATGCTACGTTGACTTATGATATAATATAACTTTCAAACAAATTCTATAACGTAACAGATCAATTGTACAAAATCAATGCACAAAATGTTTTGGCCATGTAGGCCTTCATCAGCTGCATAAAATGTTTTATACAGCTGATGAAGGCCTACGTGGCCGAAACGTTGTGTGCATTGATTTTGTACAAATAATCTGTTACGTTCCTGATCGAATGTAAACTGACACTTCACATTTCATTTAACATCCTGATATATACATGCAGCTCATTTTCGCTGGTATTGTTGGTTTGCCGTTTTCTAAAATTATACAGCAAAGAAAACATGTAATTGAGCACATAATGTGTTCACCTTGACTATTGCTTGTCGAAGTCTAAGTCTGAGAGATGTATGTAGTACATGTATGGAACATGCACCGATATATGCCAAATATTATTATAATGTGACATCAGTGGACTTTCAAACTGATATAGCAAATGATTATATACCGTATATGCTCTAATTTTTCTTCATTCCAAATATTCGTCATGGGCTCCAAAAGGGATAAAAAGCATTCTAATTGATGACAAAATAACATGTGTTTTAATCCTACGTATGTCAGAGACCCTAATTATTCGTCACGCAGGCTGGCCGCCTTCATTCTGCCATTTGTTGTGCCATTGATATACCGTACTGGAGAAACCGCTGTTCCTTCGTTTATATTTGTCATTTTTATTTCGTTTGAGTAATCGTTGAATCATGGAAGAAGATTTTCATTTTTCATTCGAAATTCCTTGTATATGTGCATGGTATCCTCGAACGGGCGCAACAGTTCTCAAGCTAGAAACGTCTATCTTTTGATGGTTCTAATTCGCCGTCATTGATTCTAAATATTTGTCCCCCCATTCCAATTATTCGCCACCTTTCAGAAACCTTGCAATTCCATTCCAAATGACGTTTTTTCGTGACAATTGCTCTGATGAAAAATTAGAACATAAACGGTATATGCACATTTATGTATATTTGTTAGATTCTGATTTTAATTGGATTATACCATCATGTGAAATGTGTCTGAAGACAGCCTCTGCAGAAACCATGGATTTCATCGCAATCAAACAAATCTAATGTAACCCAAAATTTGAACCTATTTTATACACAGCAGCCTGTGTCGCAACTGTACTCCAAGCACCTGAATATGTCAAATCCACAAATTTAAATGCACTTACGTACAAATCATCTAAAACACAATGTCATGCAGATTGGCCACACATCACAGAAACAAATTTCATGTACGTATGAGCAGCAAGTTATAAATGACATTGTGTGATGTATGTTCAATCAATATGAAGTTCATGGATTCAAAAGAAATTTTAAAGACTTAATTCTTGAAAAAAAAACAGACTGTTTGTTCAAATAGAACCAAATGATAAACCAAAAATGTTTGCAACTTCGTTTCTATCACTCATGCAGTTGTGTGGTGGTACATGAATTACAATATTATTGATTCAGAATTAATCAAGGTCTACGAATGCATATGTTCAGGTAAATTGACAATAGCATTATGTTGAGGAAGCATAATTATAATACTAACTTCTAGCACCATGGACTGCAACTTGGTTGTTTGTGCAGATTATGTGCAGTGGTACATGTCACATGCATTGCTCAGTGCTAGTGTCAATTTGAATGTTCAAGCAGGCCAAATTGAACCAAGCATTGCAATTCAATTGAATCATATACAATGAAAAGTGACCATTTATTTTGGCAATGCAAATTTAACACAGTGTCACCAGAAGAAATAAAAACTCAACAGATTTGTGTCAATCACTGATGCATGACTCAATCAAATTGAATGTCAAATGTCACAAATTGCAAATGTTACACTGTCGTACAGCCTTGCTTCACGAGTACTGATACTGTAGTCTACACACTGTGTCTTGCAAGCATGTGTCAAGTGAGTAAACAACAAAACTGCTAATTTTGCATCTGCATGGCCATTGTAATATACCATTGCAATGGCAATCTAGCCTTATAACTTAAAGCATGAGCACACACATCAGTTTTGAATTCATAAGCAGCAGTCAAAAAGGAATTGAACACAATTCAATTTCTATTTCAAAATTCAATTTTTGTTTTAGCAATCGCGAGGTTCTGAACTTGGTTCACAACTAGTTAGTAAGTACTCCTGGATAGTAAGTACTCATTGCTCTGTCCCTACCTCATACAAGACCATTGAAAGCACCTTGGATAGTAAGTACCTCTGATAGTGAGTACCTATTTTGCCATTTGAGTTCTACTGTACATATAAAATGCATAGCAAACTACACCACAACACATATGTACGTACATACTCCAGGAATGTTCAGATAGCAATATACCAGTACAGTGAACAATAACACATTACACACTCAAGGAAACATGGTACATACAGCATTGCTGCATGTGTGTGTACTTAGGTATTACAAAACAAGACAACATGAACACTAGAGTCTGTGAACCTGTCAGTCATGTGATGTTCACATGACACGACCAATGAATGTTCTATTGACACAACCAATGAATGTTCTACTGATGTGACCAATGAATGTTTACGAGACGACCAATGAATGTTCACATGAGACGACCAATGAATGTTCACATGAGACGACCAATGAATGTAGTTCTTGGGTATTTGGCCTTGAGCTGAGGCCAATGCACCAGGAAACTGTCCACGATGTAGTACACCATCTGACCGGAGAGGGAGAGGTACTTGACACGGCAGAAGCTCTCCACATACACAATCTTAACATCCTTTATGAACAGGTACTTGCAAATGAAAGCCCAGAAGCAGATCGGTACACAAGTCCCCGGACCATTGCACAGCAAAAGGTCTGGCCTATTCCAGACAACCAGCCACATGGATGCCAGTATGGAGTAAAGGGTCGTGAAAACACTAGAGAAATACGACTGTCCCACTTCACGTGCTCGGGGAATACATTTGATGTTTGCTGAGCCCGTACCACCAGCTGAGGATTCAAAGGCTTCTGCTTTAGCCTTGCTCAGTTTATCATTTTCGGCAACAATATAAGTTCTGGGGGAATATCTGGTAAGAGAAACACCAGAAAGAAGTTTAAGCATCTCGGCTGTGTGTCCGCCTGATCCCAATACAATAAAGGTCTTGCTCGGTTTGGTCCTGTGCGTGTTCCACAGCCAGCCGAACAAGCCATTGGTAGGACGCAGAAATATTAAATAGAATATGCGAGAATAAGGAATAATGACACAACATACTACCATAAGATAGATCAACCTATAGTAAATAAACAGATTGCCAATTCGTATTCCTTCGCTGGGATCCACGGTTTTTAAAGGAAGAGAGACTTCCACTCTCTGCTCCGCAGACATTTTATACTGGCTTGCGCAATCCTTTTGCTTTACTCGCTGAGTAGTAAAAATGGAGGAAGATCGTGGTACGAGCAGTTTTAGCTTCGACCTGTTCGAAAGGTTTGTCATTCATTTTCCGTTGAAATCTGAATAATATAGCCATTGATTCTGTCCTGCAGAAATGAAAAGTTGCAGAAGGGCGGCTTGAAGTTCCCCAAAGCGTTAAAGACTGGTACTACAATTGCTGGAATTGTGTACAAGGATGGTGTTGTTCTCGGAGCTGATACTAGAGCTACAGAAGGTTCTGTGGTAGCCGACAAAAACTGTGCAAAGATTCATTACCTAGCACCCAATATGTAGTAAGTGTGTGTGTGTGTGTGTGTGTGTGTGTGTGTGTGTGTGTGTGTGTGTGTGTGTGTGTGTGTGTGTGTGTGTGTGTGTGTACATGTGACCCAAGACTGTATACCCATGCATGTAAAAGAGAAGGCAGTAAATTGAATTTAACTATGACAACCACAGTTGCTGTGGAGCTGGTACAGCTGCTGATACAGAGAATGTTACTAACCTCATCTCCTCAAAACTGACCCTCCATCAGCTGCATACCGGAAGAGAGGTGGGTTGTGTGTGTGTGTGTGTGTGTGTGTGTGTGTGTGTGTGTGTGTGTGTGTGCGTGTGTGTGTGTGTGTGTGTGTGTGTGTGTGTGTGTGTGTGTGTGTGTGTGTGTGTGTAGACATGTGTGAATACTGTGTATGTGGGGGGCGGATTAGAGAGATAATTCACACCTCTTGTTTGTCTTTCTCATTAGGTATTGGTGGGAACTGCTCTCAGAATGCTAAAGCAGCATCTGTCACGCTATGGAGGGTACATTGGGGCATACTTGGTATTGGGAGGCGTGGACAAGACTGGACCTCGCCTCTTCACTGTCCATGCACATGGAAGTACAGACAGTCTTCCGTATGTAACTATGGGTATGTGTGTGTGTGTGTGTGTGTGTGTGTGTGTGTGTGTGTGTGTGTGTGTGTGTGTGTGTGTGTGTGCATATACATACAATGATACTTAAGAAAATAGTGTATCACTGCATCCATGTGTGTACACATTTATTGTCATTCCACTTCAGGATCAGGCTCATTGGCAGCTATGTCTGTATTTGAGGATAGATACAAGCCTAATATGGAGGTTTGAACTGCTAGTGTGAATGTGTGTGTGTGTGTGTGTGTGTGTGTGTGTGTGTGTGTGTGTGTGTGTGTGTGTGTGTGCATGTGCATGTCAACAATTTCCTAATAATTATATTTACTGTTTCTTGTGCTGTTAGAAAGAAGAAGCAATGCAACTTGTGCGGGATGCCATAGCCTCAGGCATTTTCAATGATTTGGTTTGTTCCTTCATTTCACAGAACTCATTACATAGCCTAACTGTATGTTTGTGTATGAAACCTCTCCACTCAGGGCTCTGGCAGCCATGTTGATTTGTGCGTTATCACCAAAGGGAAAGTTGAGTATCTGAGACCATATGACATTGCAAACAAGAAGGGAGAGAGGTTGGCAAACTAAGCCTTTTTTGTGAATTGTCTCCAATTCAACGTTTTATTGTGTTTTGTTTGCCCAGAGCTGGAGACTACCGCTATAAGCCAGGCACTACAGGTACACTTGCTGGTGTTTCTATATTTGAAAGTTTTGCATAAGCACGATACACAATGCTCATTTATACTGGAATTTTCTTGCAGCACCCTTGACTCACAGCACCCTTAACTCACAGCACTCTTAACTCACAGCACTCTTAACTCACAGCACTCTTGACTCACAGCACTCTTGACTCACATCACCCTTGACTCACAGCACCCTTAACTCACAGCACTCTTAACTCACAGCACTCTTGACTCACAGCACCCTTGACTCATAGCACCCTTGACTCACAGCACCCTTGACTCACAGCACCCTTAACTCACAGCACTCTTAACTCACAGCACCCTTGACTCACAGCACCCTTAACTCACAGCACTCTTGACTCACAGCACCCTTAACTCACAGCACCCTTGACTCACAGCACCCTTGACTCGCAGCACCCTTGACTCACAACACCCTTGACTCATAGCACCCTTGACTCACAGCACCCTTGACAGGACAATTTCATTATGCATAAATATTGCACTATACGAGAGTGCTGTATCTCTAGTGCAGCCGTTTAGCTATGGATAATTGTAGTATGAGTCACTGGGTGTGCAGATTGAGGAGAGCCATGCACTTCTGTGTTGAAACCATTTATTCCTAGGAAAGCATCTTTGGTTAGGTTCTTGCATTTTTGATCAAATCAATCAGTAACTACACTAACCGTGGATAAACAGATTTTTGTAAACGTTTCAACCCAATCTCACTCATGACGACCCTGGATTGGGTCGAAACGTTTGAAAGACTTCATTTGTCTACGGCTACTGTAGCTACCGATTTGATAGAATCACATCTACTGAAGTATTTTCACTAGTATGCAGGCTTTAATCCCCCTTCTTCTCCACCCAGGTGTGTTGGATGTTGAGGTCAGAAAGTTTGATATTGTGGAGGAGCAAGTCACCCCTGTCGCCATGGAAACATAGAACATTGCACACCATTTTCCTTTAATGATATTCATAGTCTGACTTTGTTGGCCGAGAGGTACGTAGTCGACAGCATGGCTAATCCTAAAGGGGACAAATACGCTTCCTTGTCGAATTTCAAAGATGTAATGCTAATCGGCAAGGGCCAGTTCAGTACAGTGTACAGGGCGAGATGTATCGAAGATAACTCCATTGTAGCTCTGAAGAAAATTCAGGTGCGCACAGCTGGGTCAACTCACGGACTGTAGATCGTGTGTGTTGTAGAATTTCAGCATTTGTCGTTTCGAAAGTACCTCATTGGCGTTCCTTACAACCCCTAACAGATTTTCGAGATGGTAGATGCAAAAGCAAGACAAGACTGCATGAATGAAATCGATCTGTTGAAGGTTAGTTGGTGATCGGATAGCTTATTAGTGGACCACCCGAGGTACCACCCCCACGTGTTTACTACCCAAAAAAATTGGCTTTGTTCACACACACACACACACACACACACACACACACACACACACACACACACACACACACACACACACACACACACACACACACACACACACACACACACACACACACACACACACA
>CAUJGJ010000195.1:672137-677137 GCA_963170055.1 Halisarca cf. caerulea | reverse complement strand
ATGTACTGCGTGGGGTCATGTACTGCGTGGGGTCATGTACTGCGTGGGGTCATGTACTGCGTGGGGTCATGTACTGCGTGGGGTCATGTACTGCGTGGGGTCATGTACTGCGTGGGGTCATGCACTGCGTGGGGTCATGCACTGCGTGGGGTCATGCACTGCGTGGGGTCATGTACTGCGTGGGGTCATGTACTGCGTGGGGTCATGCACTGCGTGGGGTCATGCACTGCGTGGGGTCATGCACTGCGTGGGGTCATGTACTGCGTGGGGTCATGCACTGCGTGGGGTCATGCACTGCGTGGGGTCATGCACTGCGTGGGGTCATGCACTGCGTGGGGTCATGTACTGCGTGGGGTCATGTACTGCGTGGGGTCATGCACTGCGTGGGGTCATGTACTGCGTGGGGTCATGCACTGCGTGGGGTCATGTACTGCGTGGGGTCATGGCTGTGTACTATCCGTACTCGTTACTTTGCAATATTTGAACATAATGACCTGGTCTGTTATGCTATCTACTCAAATAGTAGGTCCATTGAATACATTTTAGACATACATTGTTTACAATTCCCCTACCATGTGTATGGGTGTGGGTGTGGGTGTGAGTGTAGGTGTGGGTGACTGCTGTATCCACATATTGTATCTATGGTAAAAGGTTCTTGTTTGTTGTTTTACTCAGGATGGCTTCTTGACTGGGGAAACCCCTTTTGAGCCCCTCCAGCTGGAAGCAGCTGTCAGCTCAACCATATTTGAACTAGTTGAACGTGAAAAAACTGTGTCCGATGTGGGAAAAGAAGCAATGCTGTCAAGTCTCAGGAGAACTAGCTACTCGTACAACCAGTAAATGCTGTGGCTGAGCTGATGTGACACTAGCTGTCATTCTATAGTATTATGTCATACACATACACACGTGTATATGTACACATGTATTTATAATAATGCATATTATGCAGTTACACATGCGTGTATGCAAGCACTTACACATGCACACACACACACACACACACACACACACACACACACACACACACACACACACACACACACACACACACACACACACACACACACACACACACACACACACACACACACACACACACACACACGATTCTGGTCTCCTATTCAGAGATTTACTCAAAGGTGTTTCCAAGGTAACTGTTGAACAGCTGAAACACGTGGGACAGAAGTATTTCAGCAAGTTGTTTGAACCCCAGTTCACTTCCTGTGCTGTTTGCTGCACTCCCAACAAGGAAGAGGAAGTGAAGGAAATGCTACAAGGGTGAGTCTGTGTACAGACCTAGAGTACATCCTTAATTACTTCCTGTCACGTGACTTGTATTATATTGTGTACAGATTGGGATGGAAGGTGTCTATTGTTGAAGATGTGGAGAAAATGTGTATTGAATAACCAAATAGACATGTAGTGTAATTTTGTTTAAATTGTTTAGTGAGTTTGTACTAGTCTCGTCGACCAGACCCAATCACCTTGTTATTTATATCTGCCATTTTTTGGTTCGGTGAAATAAAATGGCCTATTGACGATCAGTAGGTGAACTGGGGTCTGGTTGACGAGACTAAGTTTGTACCATAATCATAAACTAGTCATTTGGATGAGTACTTCACAATTGAAAAATTAAAATAAAATTGACCATGAAATCATCATTTTAAAAATGGTTTAAAAATTCATAATTTCGAAAATAAGCCTTTTATTTATGAGTAATGTACACACCTTTTGGGTGTGACTGTTGCTGTAGAAACCGACTAGTTAGGGGAAATCCCGTGTATACAACATCACTGAAGTACCTGTGGATTGCATAATTCACAGCAGGCATGTTGCAATTCAGTTTATGAGGGGTAGTATTGAGGGTCTGGACAATCCGATGTAATGCAGCCATCATCTTCGACCTCTTCCCACCAATGACACCGGCATTGTAGACGGACAGCTGCAGCATCATTCTGTGAACATCTCCTCCTTCTTGCACATTCTCTTTGCCAAAACAACTTTCAAATCTCGTGGAAATCCACGGCATTGAGTGCAGACTGGGGAAGAAATCTATGTCTGTACCAATGTAAAGTTGATTTCCAAGCAGGTCCATCAGATGGAAAGGGTTTTGCTGAAAGACTACATCAGAAATGTCTGTAAGAAGCACTCGCTTCACCTCTGAATGAGTCTGCAAATACTCCAGGTAAATGTAAAATCTCACATCATTGGTGGAGCGGCCATTTAAGGTTGGTACTTGTACAAAAGTGATATTCTCATTAGTCAATTTTGCCACAAACTGAGGACTCAGCTCATCGTGGAATACCACAGCCTTCAGCCCATGACGGTTTACACTCCCATACCAGTTCTTCATATACCCAAATCGGTTTGGAACCCTTTGCTTCTGCCTCTGAGGATCAACGGCACTTGTGAAATACGTGGTGAAGATAAAGTCTTCCTGTGCACGAGACATCTCTGTAAACTGATTCCTCCATACATTCTCCTTGTACTTGCCGTCACTGAATGAAGTGCAGGAGGTTCGAATGCTTTGCAATTGGTTGTTTCCATATCGAGTGAAAAAACAGGAATTGGATTTGAATTTAGAGTGAGAGTCTGACTGCGGACATTTGGTGAGATCAAAGATGTGGCATCCAACCCTTGTTTGTGTCAGCCATTTTCTAGTCCAACTGATGACATCATCAATGTACCAACAGTCATGCACACTCTCAGATGTCCTTGCAACCCATGGGCCGTACACACTCGGAAGAAGCACATATGCCACAGGAAGACCTCGTCTATTGTACATTGACACTGTCTTACGTAACACATGTTGCCATAGCGATGAAGAGGGAATGGTGGGTCTACTATGCTGCATACTAGAACAGCCGTACTCAACATAGACAAACTCAGCACAAGGCATATGACGAGTCACCACCTGGAGGATGGCAACCAAATGCTGAAGACTTCTGGTCCAATGTGCAGCACTGAGTAACAAGCCACCGCAAGTCACTGAGTAGATTACTTGCCCAAATGTCTTGCCGGCTACCAGCTCTTCCATGTTGGTTTCATTCGAATTATCCAACCAATGGATTTCCACCCCCGAAGCTGTCATCTGTTGGATATAGTACCACATCATGTGATTGTCATGTGATTCATTGTTGTCAAGGGCAACCACAACACTGGTCTGTTGCTTAGAGGCCAGCTCCACAGCAAATCTTGCAATAAAAGGAAGAAGAGATCCAAGAATTAGAATATTAGGATGAAACAGTGTGTCACAGTTTGTTTCTAGAGGTTTCAAAGGAACTGGAGGACAAAGGGACAACGCCATGAGATGAGGACCTGGGTGTTGCCCTGCAAGGGAATGTGAAGAAGAATACAGGTATGTGTTGATGCTATATAAACAAATGGGTACTTGATTAATGCACATTAATTTTCTGTTTTAACTTGATATCTGCTTTCATAGCTTATGTAGGCACTGTATGCGTAGTAATCCTGGCTCTTACAATGTGGCTGATGAAGGACACAACAGATTCGTACTTTGTGAAGAGAAACACTGACAACTGCACACCCTCTGGACCAGGCCATGCATTCTCCTACATCCAGAAATTCCATCAACTGAAACATAACTTATTGTGTCTGTTTACGATGCAGATTAGAATATACATTCAGGAACCCAGAATGTGCTTTGTGACTCAGAGCATTCCACTGTGTACTTAGTCTAGTCGCTAGTCACGTACTTCTGCCCGCGTGGGGACCTTCTCCTCGTGGGAAAAGTACAATGCTAGCTGCTAGACTACTGCACACTATACCTGTCCTCTTGCACCGGCTCACTTTAGAGAGAGCATGTGCTGCATGCTAGGGTGTGTAGATGGGCACTGACCTTGCTGCATGCTAGGGTGTGTGATGCGCACTGACCTTGCTGGCTCCCGAACACTTGATTGGACACCTCTTCATCTGCAATGCAGACCAAGACATGTTCACACATGCAGAGGACAAGCTGCATAGTTGAGCATGGCAAACCCGTTTCCAATGCTGCCATTTTAATGGTAACCGTGGAAATGAGTCTGCTACTCCAGACTACAGGCTACACTCGGTACACTGATATTACCATGTGCTTAGTATCCATGATGTTACAAGTAAAGGTATGTATGAGGTACTCACACAATAACACCACAACTCACTGGACAGCTGCTACATTTCCATAACACCTTAAAATGCAAAGATAAGTAGCCCAGCTGCAGTTTGAGTGAATGGGCGTGATGGGTACCATGCATGTACTATGGTTGGGGCCCTCACCATACTTCGCTTGTACACACAAGTGCACATGCTACACACACACACACACATTCTAGAGGGAGTAGCAAGTTCCATCGGGGTGATTCTGTCCGCTGGTCACCGGAAAGCGGGAACCCTTCAACCCCCATTCTCTCTACTGCATGACCCTTATGTGTACTCCGTGCAATAACAGAACATTCAGGCCATGTGCGCCAATTCCTGGAAGAATGCGTGTTTGTTCTGCTTTGCACTCACCTAAGACGGTTATTTCTGATAGCAGTATCAAAGAGAAGAGAATAGAAAACGCCAGTAACGATACCAACAACGATCTTCTAGTAGGAATCATCACACTTCACTGCGCGGGGTAAAGGAGCATACGCCCCCAAATCAGCATTTCAGCGCCCAGGCATGATAGCAGGAGAACACGTGACTTTTAGGGGATTTCCCGTTCCAATTCAGTCGGCTAGGATGGGCAACGAAATAACAGCTATAGCTCCATCTCAGGTGAGTGACGAGACATGTTACCTTCTATGACGGTCAGATAACAGATGTGTGCTGTGGAGAATATGAGAGAGATCCAAAAATGCAATTTTTTTTGTCGTTTTTGTCCACCCTGTTGGCTTATCATAGGGTACTCGGTGTCTTTGGTTTATTTCCCTGCATCTCTTCCGTGTAGATTCTTCCAATAGAGAGTTATTTCAGTAGTGATGACACAGTGTCGGATATAGAAGTGTAAGGAATTCACT
>CAUJGJ010000195.1:649637-657137 GCA_963170055.1 Halisarca cf. caerulea | reverse complement strand
CATATGTAGGATTCGTGTGAACAAGGGAAGTTCCATATTTGCCACTTTCTCAAGTGACAGTTCTTTCAAACTATGGGATGCCACTCGGTTAGACCAGCAACCATTTATACTGAAATCAAAGTACACACAAAAGTTTGGTTAGTTATGTATTGTGTAAGTGTCAGTCCCTATGCTGCCTCTTTCCCCCTCTATCTCTCAAACACACACTCTCCCTCTCTCTCTCTTTCATTTTCCCCCATCCTGTGCTGTGTGTGCTGTGTGTGCTAGGTGTGCTGTGTGTGCTAGATGTGCTGTGTGTACTAGATGTACTGGGTGTGCTGGTGTGCTGGTGTGCTGGGTGTGCTGGGTGTGCTAGATGTGCTGTGTGTGCTGGTGTGCTAGATGTGCTGGGTGTGCTGGGTGTGCTGTGTTGATGAGATGGCAATTATTCAGTTGTATACTGAATAAATAACTTATGTTCATTCCTCGAATAGTTTTGTTGTTGCTGTTATTGATTTTTATTTCTGTAGATGGGGGACGCGTATTGACTGGTGCATTCTGCAATGACTCAGCATCAATAGCAGCTGCTACCAGTGAAGGGTCCATCAGTGTTTACAAGTGAGACGTTCAATGAATGTGTACGGTTTCATTTGTTGCCATGACAACAGACCTTTCCTGCTGTTTAGTCTGGAGAACCTGCAGCAGAAGACGTCTGCATTTGCCAGCCAAGTCTACGAGCAGGGTCTGACGGACTCCGGGCATGTAGTGGACATGCTATGTCTGGATGCCAGCCGACAGCAGAACCACCTGTGTTGTGCAGCTGGTCTGGGCACCATATTTGGAATTGACCTGCGAGCAGGAATGGTAGTGTGGACAATGAAGCAAGAGCATGAGAAAGGTGGGTGTAGCCTGAAGGACCTTGATGGGTGTGGCCTGGAGAGATATGGGGTCTTGAGGGGTGTGGCCTTGAAGCCCTTGGTGGGTATGGACTGGAGAACTTCCGAGGGTGTGGCTTGGAAGACCTTGGAGGGTGTGGCCTTGAGAGATGTGGGGTCTTGGGGGTGTGGCCACTGCTCTAAGGTGGGTATGGCCTATAGGAGTGTACTTGGTGTGGCTACTGCTCTAAGGTGGGTGTGGCTACCGCATGCCAGATCTGTGACAGGTGTGGTCACTTCCTGTGGATGTGATGAACCAGTAGCCAAGTTTGTGTGGCTACCAGCACACATACAATAGAGGAATCCATGGTTGTCAGTCAGAGAGCTGTAGGTGGATGTGTTGGTTAACATGTTCCTGGTGTAGGCTGTCGCTGACACTAGGAGGTGTGGGGGTCGTGTTTCACTGAAGCTTGTGTCGGCTATTCCCAACCATTCTCAGGTTTGCTCACCTCCTTCACTGCCGATCCGTGGGAAATGTGGATTGCTACAGGCACTTCTATTGGATATCACACAATATGGGATATGAGATTCCAGCTGCCAATTAATTCTTGGCAATACTCTGATGGTGTGTGTGTGTGTGTGTGTGTGTGTGTGTGTGTGTGTGTGTGTGTGTGTATGTGTGTGTGTGTGTGTGTGTGTGTGTGTGTGTGTGTGTATGTGTGTGTGTGTGTGTGTGTGGATGTGTGTGTTGTGTGTGTGTGTGTGTGTGTGTGTGTGTGTGTGTGTGTGTGTGTGTGTGCGCGTCTGTGTGTGTGTGTGTGTGTGTGTGTGTGTGGATGTGTGTGTGGATGTGTGTGTGTGTGTGTGTGTGTGTGTGTGTGTCTGTGTGTGTGTGTGTGTGTGTGTGTGTGTGTGTGTGTGTGTGTGTGTGTGTGTGTGGATGTGTGTGCGTGTGTGTGTGTGTGTGTGTGTGTGTGTGCGTGCGTGTGTCTGTGTGTGTGTGTGTGTGTGTGTGTGCGTGCGTGTGTCTGTGTGTGTGTGTGTGTGTGTGTGTGCATGTGTGATTACATGACTACATACGTGTTCAAGTATCACAACGATCCCTTCTCCAGGTAACCTAGCTGGTCCAGTTTACTGCCTGAGTCCTCACCCGCAATCCCATTCGCTCCTCCTTTCGGCTCTGGAGGGTAACAATGAAGTGTCTTCATGGAATATGGAAACAGGACAGAAGACAGCAATGCTGTGGGGGTCCCATCATGTACCTCCGTTCAGAAGAAACTCCAAGGTTAATTCAGCCATGATCTCTCTCTCTCTCTTTCACACACACACACACACACACACACACACACACACACACACACACACACACACACACACACACACACACACACACACACACACACACACACACACACACACACACACACACACACACACACACACACACACACACACACACACACACACGCTCAATTATCTTCTGTTCATTTTTTACATTACACAGGAAAGTCGTAACACTAGTGTTCGAGCCATCAGTAGTGGTTTCATTGATGGTGACCCTGTGGTCCTGACAGCAGGTACTGACAGACGCATCAGATTGTGGAACCTGGCCAACCCAGACCTGTCCTCATGCCTCCTGACTCCAGCGGACGTGAAGGAGAGTGAACCTTGCTACAGGTGGGTTGCAGGCGGTGGGAGGGGTCTCAGTGCCAGTGTGTACTCCTCTGCATCCAGTATAGTCACCATTCTTGTCTTGTCTTGTACTTGCATCTCACTTGTACAGTACACATGGTAAATATTCCCCTGTATTCGATGTACATAATTGCTATTGCTGGTGCTACTACTGGTGCTTCTATCAGTGCTACTACTGGTGCTTTTATCAGTGCTACTACTGGTGCTTTTATCAGTGCTACTACTGGTGCTTTTATCAGTGCTACTACTGGTGCTTTTATCAGTGCTACTACTGGTGCTTCTATCAGTGCTACTACTGGTGCTTTTATCAGTGCTACTACTGGTGCTTCTATCAGTGCTACTACTGGTGCTTCTATCAGTGCTACTACTGGTGCTTTTATCAGTGCTACTACTGGTGCTTCTATCAGTGCTACTACTGGTGCTTCTATCAGTGCTACTACTGGTGCTTCTATCAGTGCTACTACTGGTGCTTTTATGAGTGCTGCTACTGGTGCTTTTATCAGTGCTACTACTGGTGCTTTTATCAGTGCTATCATTGAGTGCTTTTACTGTCTCTACATGGCTCTGTTCCCGCAGGCACAAGATGATCGAAGGTGTCCATGTTATAGCTGAGGTCCAAGATCCCAATGCTTCAAGTACCTCTCAAAAATCAGCCAATGAATCAACCCAAATGGGGGTTCCCCACATTGACATCATCGATGATGTCATTGTAGTACAGCGATCAGGACATCCGTTCATCATCACTGGAGGGCATAATGGAGAGCTCAAGATATGGAATTGATGACTACAGTACACTTTAATGATCAAGTATGATTTGATTATGATTAAATTACAATTGATTTACCAAACACCTCTGGATGTGTGTATCGATCTGTGAACACTTCCTTGTTGACATTTTTAAATGATAACATAATTATATCGTGTGATACAACTTAACAGAATATAATACTAATCATACCAATTTGTGAAAGTAATAATTCAATTCATATAATTGCTCATGTGGATGGCAGCAAATATAAAACAATTCTTAAAATCTACGTCAGCATTCATATAAGCACATGCATTGTTGTCAAGATCACACACACACACACACACACACACACACACACACACACACACACACACACACACACTATTATAATAATTATAATGTACATATGTACCAGGTACATTTGGGTTATATGTGCATGTCTACTGTATGTGTGTATAGTGAACGTATGCTGTACACATGCAGTCACACATGCAGTCACACATGCAGTCACACATGCAGTCACACATGTAGTACAGAATATGAAGAGCTCAAAACAACAAAAATGATAGATTTTGCAAAAATACAAACAAAACAGCTGATCTTGATTGTATCAATAGACAAGAAGAGTACAGGTTATGGAAGGCGAGAGAAGATACGTCTCTATAAAACAAACGGGAAAGGAGGCAAAATGTACACCACAAGGAGAAGGGGAAATGGAGGTGGAATGAGCTAGAGAAAAGTTGGCAGTGTGATCTAAGCTATTGTGTTTCCTTGTGCAAAAGACCATCCAGCTGCTTCTGAAGTCTTGCATTGTCCACTCTCAGTTTGCGGTTTTCATCACGAAGCTTTGTGTTTTCTGTCAACGCTGAATCAAGCCTCTTCTCGAGGAGCTGGCATTGTGAGCTCAACTGGTCCAGTCTTGCTGATGTCCAGCCACTGCTTCCAGAGCCAGCTGACTCACCACTGTTCTCCATCTGTCTTGGGGGGATCCCCTGCTGCAGTGATCCTCTACCAATGTTGGAGGCTTCCAGTGAGTTGTTGAGTGGCTGGAATTCCCCTTCATGAGGAGCTGTACTTGGAGGGTCTCTGTTAAAGACTGCTTGGGGTGGGGGTCGGGGAGGCTTGGGACCATATTCTGGGTCCTGATACTCCCAGGATGACAGACCGTTACCCCCTCCTGTCAGTGGGTGTGGTCTGTGAGGATAAGGTCCATGTCCATCCTCCCTGTCCTCATACAAAGGACCAGCACTAGGAGGGAGAGGTCCTTCTAGGACGTCATCTCCGTCCACGTTGCTATCGAGGTCAGCATTGTAGGCACTAGTGTTGTCCGAGGAGGGAGGAGGTGGGAGTGATCCGCTATCGACCAAGGGCGGAGGGTAAAACGACCCATTGATACCACTAGGAGGTACAGATCCACCCGTACCAACCGTGCTGTAAGGCCCACGAGGCACCACCATTCCTGCGGGAGAGTGTAGAAAAACAGGGATGAAGAGAGCAAACTTGAAATGAACAGAGCAAACTTGAGATGAACAGAGCAAACTTGAGATGAACAGAGCAAACTTGAGATGAACAGAGCAAACTTGAGATGAACAGAGCAAACAGAGATGAACAGAGCAAACAGAGATGAACAGAGCAAACTTGAGATGAACAGAGCAAACTTGAGATGAACAGAGCAAACAGAGATGAACAGAGCAAACAGAGATGAACAGAGCAAACTTGAGATGAACAGAGCAAACTTGAGATGAACAGAGCAGATGGTACACATGCACATGCACTCCATATTCACTACAAAATATAGCTAGTACATAAAATACAAAACATGAATCTGATGTGCTCAATAAATACCTGAAACCTCTCTAAACCAAACCTCCTGTAATCTGAAACCCTCTCTAAACTTCTCTAAACCAAACCTCCTGTAATCTGAAACCCTCTCTAAACCTCTCTAAACCAAACCTCCTGTAATCTGAAACCCTCTCTAAACCTCTCTAAACTGGGTGTGTTAGGATATGATTTCTTCGGTACATGGACACCTGAATAGGTACATGCACAGTAGAATCTCAGTACATGGACACCTGAATAGGTACATGCACAGTAGAATCTCGATAATCCAAACCAGCTCAGAGCCTGCCAATTTGTTTGATTTATCCACCATTTGAATAACGAGGACATCTTTAATACTCAGTGAATACAAATGGTACTCTGTGCAATGGTTTGAATAACGCACACAATATTATTTGAAATATACTGATTTGAATTATCGAGATTTTACAGTACTCCTCTTTCCTACCAGTTACTCTACTGCACCCAGTGCTTTCAAGTCCTGCTCTCCATATTTGCTGTACATATAGAACCTCTCTGATCCGGAAACTTCTCTAAACTGAACATTTTCTTTGGTCCTGAGGGTGTTCGGTTTAGAGAGGTCTCACCGTATCACGGGTAAATAGTGAATAAGATTTGTATATTTGTGTTCTCAGCAACTTGGGACCAAACAGGACTGAAGAAACACTCTGAAGATGGCTGCAGCATGCAGCTGAAACGTCAGTAATGATTCAGAAATAATTCAATGTTCAGATTTGGGTTGGAGGCGAATAAATTATAATCAAGGACTGTTCTGTGAATTGAAGTGTCCCGGGTCCCTTTAGGAGATGTAAATGTACTACAGCCAAGCATAGAAAAACATTTGGATTTTGCAGCATATGTCCACTGTAAAGAGGTGAGACAAGATCGACTTCACTAGAAAGTGAGGAGAATATCGACATTATTGATCAAATCACCTACGGTACAACATTCAAGAAACCTGCTCTTCGGACATCGACTATGACTCTGGGTGCACATATCTGTGGACTACACACATACAGAAACATTCCCATACTCACTTTGTGTTTCAGAATCAAAACCCACAGACTCTACAGCTGAAACAGGTGACGGAGTGGATCCATAGCTGATATTAGTGGCTGGAATAGAGAGTAGAAATTGGTACATAAGCATTGCGTGATATGAATAGGTCCCCCAATTACACAACCAACCTTATCATAATAACAAATAACAGGTACATACCCTGATGTCAATCTCTGAAAATGGCTGGGCCAGAGTGGGTTGGCCATGCCAGACTAATGGACAGGCACACGTAACACAAGAAAGGGAGACACACATACGTACATACACACACTGACAAGAAGAGAGGTATGCATGTACGTAAAAGTACAAGGACAATGAAGGGACGGGGAGGGAAAGAGACAAACAAGATAGGAGAACAGTTGACGGTTGTAGACAAAACTACTCATGTACGGTAAAACAGACAATTCAGTGGTCAAATTGAAAAGTTGAAAACTTGTGCAAGCCAGCTTCAAAGTATCTGCTTTTACATAGTGATACAACTCATGTTTTTAAGTTCACGCATGGGAACGTTATGCTAAGCATCTGAAGAGAATTAAAAGAAATCGGGGAAGAACCTTCCACTATGTATGTTAAAGCAATGATGAACACTGTCACTGAAATTTAAATTTAAACTGGAAACTGTGTAAACAGAGGAATGGGCTTACTTCTATTGGATGTGTACAGGGAGAAACTGGTTGGATTCATTGATGGCTGTCCATTGTGCTGACCAGGTAGTGGTTGGTTCATAGCAGCATCGTTAACAGAAGCTCCTACACACCAAAGGAAACACATGTAAATGGAGGTAGCGTGGGAGGAGTGGAACAAGATGAGAACATGAGAATAAAAGAGCCCAAGAATACTCCAGAGCACGTTTTATAGTTACAATTTGAGCATATTCAAATCACCTTTGCTCTGTAGCATGGCTTTCTTCTTCTCATCAAATGACTGGATCAATTTTCTCGCTATATGTGGTTGGAACCCTTTCTGGGTTATCACGTCAATAAGAACGGTCAATACTTTCAATGGTTCACCGGTTTTTCTCAGCTTTTCTACCAAAGCAGTAGCCCTTTTCCTACTTGTTACTTCCCTCTCGATTTCTTCAGCATGGTCAACGTCAAAAAGTCCCTTTTGGCGCAAAAGATTGATGTATCGCATAGCGTCCAAATCCTCCAACACGATAATGTTGGATTTGAAGACATCATCGACTAGTTCTTTTGTTTCTACTTCATTCAGTCCTTTTACACTCAAAGAAGTAGCCATGTCAATATTTTTTGTGGTCGTCACTGCGTCCCGTGGGATAAAGGGGAATCCCTAATGACGTCATTA
>CAUJGJ010000195.1:639637-647137 GCA_963170055.1 Halisarca cf. caerulea | reverse complement strand
TGTTTACCTCATATACGTACATATGTGTGTAGGGCATCCACCTGTGTGTAGTAACTATCTGTGTGTGTGTGTGTGTGTGTGTGTGTGTGTGTGTGTGTGTGTATGTGTGTGTGTGTGTGTGTGTGTGTGTCTGTGTGTCTGTGAGTTTCTCTCTCTGTCTCTCTCTCTCTCTCTCTCTCTCTCTCTCTCTCTCTCTCTCTCTCTCTCTGTGTGTGTGTGTGTGTGTGTGTGTGTGTGTGTGTGTGTGTGTGTGTGTGTGTGTGTGTGTGTGTGCATTATGCCTGCCTGCCTGCATGTGCAATGTTCTATTTCTGAAACTACCCACAGTTCTTCATTCATTTGTAGTGTGTGTTTTGTCTCTTTGTAGAGTGTGTACAACTGAAATTGTTGATGGTAGTTATGTAAACTGAATAGATAGTATTATGTGTATACAAGGGAGCCTGTACATATTACATGGCGGCACCTGTTGGGAATGAAAACAGTGCTGGATTAGCAGGTTGGTGGATTATAGAGGTCAGTTTGTATGGTAGAAATGGATGTTTGGTGCTAGAGAATCTTGGCTGGTTTGGGTGAATGCTGGTTTAGGCCCCATTTACACGTATCCGGATACCTTTATAAACGTATACTTTTCAATGCGTTTACAACTTGTTTACACGAAAACGATTGATGTATGCGTTTATAGAGTATCCACTTAAGTATCCGTTTACGAAGTATCCACATTTGCTATACGTTTTCGGCGTTTTCGTGTAAAAAGTCTGTTTAAACGTCCTCAAAAGTATACGATTAACAAGGGTATCCGGATACGTGTAAATGGGGCCTTAGTGAGGTGCCGGATTAGGCAGGTTCCACTATCCACGTACAGTACATTGATGTGTATATGCAAGTACGTACGTATAATGTGTACATACAGTCTATACATACATGTATACTTGTATGTGTGCATTTTGTGTGATTGGTTTCACAGTCAATACTACACCAAACGTGCCTATGAAGTGCTCTGCAGTTTACATGGATTGGTAGCTGTTCGTAGTACATGGATTGCTAGCTGTTCTTAGTACAGGGATCACGCACATGCTGTACTGGTATTATGGAGTAAAGCTTTCGTTGTTTGTGTGTAGTGGAAAGTACGTTCATTGCAGTATGCGTAAGTGAGTCTAATCATCTTAACATGCAGTCAGTGGGCTACTGTTTAAAGTGTATTTGGATATTCTTGGGATCATGATACTTTACTACAAATTCCATAGTATTCCGCAGACAGAGTTGTGCGTATTGCTGTGTCAAGGTATGTACATGATGGGATGGGAATTGGCTTCCCCAAACCAGTTTGTAACTTTAAATGTCTTAACATTGAGTGGTCCTCTTTGTGTAGTGTGTATATGTATGTACGTACATCTGTATGATGGAGTGGTCCTCTTTGTGTAGTGTGTATATGTATGTACGTACATCTGTATGATGGAGTGGTCCTCTTTGTGTAGTGTGTTTATGTACATATGTACGTACATCTGTACGATGGAGTGGTCCGTACAGTGTACATACATACGTACAGTGAACTCTCGTTAATCTGACACAATTCATTTTGAGAAATTAGGGTGAATTAACGAGTCTGGCAGATTATCCAAATCAGTACGTACTCTTCAATCAATTCATGCACAAAATTGATGGAGGACGAAGGGTTTGGCAGATAAAGTGGCAGCAGATTAACAAGAATTCGCTGTGTATGAAATTGTTCTGTACTCTATTGCAGTGGGTGGTTTGTGCTGTATGCATGGATGAGGTATGTATACTTATGTACTGGTGTGTACATGTGTACATGTGTACATGTGTACATACCAGTTATAATACTGGTATTTATGTGTATTTTGTGTATACAGTATTATACAACATATGTACGTATGTACAGTGTATATATGTATGACATTATACGTATGTACTTGTACATGTGTATGATATGTCCATGTGTACGTACTGTAGATGTGTGTATTCAATGTGTGTGTGAGTGTGTGTAGGGATGTTGTTCCACCAGGTCCACGTATTTGTATGTCGTAGTCCACAAGTGAGTGGAGGGGCTCCCTGACTGTCGTTTGGGCAGAGGGACTGTCCCTAGTTTTAGGTAAGTAGAAAAAACAGAGGGACTTCCCTGAATGTATGTTTGCAAGCATGTAGAAGACAGAGGGAATTTCCCTGAATGTCTAGTTACAGGTAGAAGACAGAGGGACTGTCCCTTGTAGTTGTAACTGTGGATAGTAGAGTGAGCTGTCTACACCAGACATTCTTAGGACTGCAAAAGTGTTCAGTTTTGAGGAGTTTCCACATTAGTGAAGTTCTACATGCACATGCAGCTTGTTATAGTGAACAGGTGTTGAAAACACTTATGTACTGTTTGGGGTGTCCTGGGTTACTATTCTGGAGTGGTTTCACTGGATTGTTCATCTTGCTTACAGTACACACTGTGCAAGCACCACACACACAACGTGTGTGTGTGTGTGTGTGTGTGTGTGTGTGTGTGTGTGTGTGTGTGTGTGTGTGTGTGTGTGTGTGTGTGTGTGTGTGTGCATATGAGGTGTTTGCTGTGATGAAGCAGTTCCTCTTATGATTGGAATGTGCTCTGAAGTCTTTTCTCATGCACACAAATCTGTGGGCATTGCTATAACAGTATGGGAAATTTTGATCATGTGACTGTCATGTGACTTGTATTGTGATGTTTATAGTACAACACCGCTCTGTCTCTCCACATGTAGGTAACGTATGTTCGGAATATCAATGCCTTCTTGACTGGCTGCTATGAGGTGTTCCGTATACCCGAGGAGCACCTGTTCGAGGAAGGGCATTTGTATGACGTGACAAACTTTCAGAAGGTGAGTTTTGTGTCTTGTTTCTTCAAATGCCAAGGATACCTGCTGCATTCTTTCCCTTTAGCAGGTTGTGGTATGTGACTGTCCGTGCGTATATGTACATGTGTATGTGTGTGTAGGTGGGCGTTTGGGCAAGACACAGCACATGGATATGGGATATAGTGAGAAGTATGTGCATACATAGGGTGGCTGCTGTGGTGGTGATGGAGGTGGTGATGAAGATGGGGATGGGGATGGGGAAGGGGGTGGAGATGGTGATGGGGATGGGGCATAGGAAAGGGGATGAGGAAGGGGGTGGAGATGGTGATGGGGATGGTGTAGATTAGGGTTGCTGTTTGTGATGTTTGAGACATTTGTTGCAATGATGCCTGTAGAATCATTGTCTTTGTTTGCAGTAATCTTCGAAGTGTGTGTGTGTGTGTGTGTGTGTGTGTGTGTGTGTGTGTGTGTGTGTATGCATGTGCATGTGTGCTTGTGTATGTGTGCATGTGCATGTGTGTGTGCATGTATGTGTGTGCGTGTGCACATGTGTGTGTGTGTGTGTGTGTGTGCATGCATGTGTGTAGTTATTACTATGCACTCTTTCCTGATGTTGTAGGTCATTAGGACTCTCTCACGATTATCATGGACACCAGAAGCCCTGAGCCATGGATGGGAGTGAGTCCTATTTTATCCGTTGTTAGCGTACCAATCGCTTGCTGCTCCTCTTGGCCCATTGTGCTAGCATTGTACTGCGTATATACGTACGTATGTACCGTAGTGGGTATCCTCTGTGTAGTTGGTATCCTCTGTGTAGTTGTTCTGCAATGTGTCATAGTTGCAGGATAAATTGTCGTATTTGTGGCATAAACTATTGTTCCTCTTCCAAAAGTCCCTTTCCTCAAGAACCGGAGGAGGACAACTACGCTCAGGAAGAATCAATTTATGCAAATCTCGAAGACTTGGCTTTTGAGTGAGTGTCAAGCTCTGTACATAATGTGTATTGTACACTCTACGCACGCACATACGTACGTACGTACTTACATATATACGTACACTACACCTAATACGCATGTACGTACGTACGTATGTGACTTGTGTGTACTACTGTACAGTACGTATGTGACTTGTGTGTACTACTGTATTGTACATACAATATTATGTGTAATGAGTATTACATATAATGTGTAGTGTACAGTACTGTTTGTGTAGCATATGATGCAATACAAATATGTGGAGCACACACACACACACACACACACACACACACACACACACACACACACACACACACACACACACACACACACACACACACACACACACACACACACACACACACACACACACACACACACACACACACACACACACACACACACACACACACACACACACACACACACACACACACACACATACACACACACACACACACACACACACACACACACACACATACACACACACACACACACACGCACGCACGCACGCGCGCACACACACACACACACATACGTACGCACGCACGCACGCACACACGCACGCACGTACACACACACACACACACACACACACACATCTATATTGTATGCATGTATGCACATGTATGTTAACTGGCTCCCCTCAGATCGGCCCAGACCATCGATGAAAACAGTAGCATTTACGACGTCGTCCCAATAATGGGGGATGATGAGGACATCTATGGGGATGAGAGCATATATGCAGCCATTGTCGCTTATCAGAGTATTGTAAGTAGTGTGTGTGTGTGTGTGTGTGTGTGTGTGTGTGTGTGTGTGTGTGTGTGTGTGCGTGCGTGCATGTTCACATACGTACGTATGTGTGTATGTATTAGTTATATCCTGTCCTGGTGTGCTGCAGCAGAAATACAGTGCTGACTGACCGAGGGCAAAGCCCGAGGTCATTAGCACTGTATTTTCTGCTGCACACCTGGACAGGATATAACTAATTTGTATCCTGGCAACCATTCACTGTTTACTGTTGGTGTGTACAGTCTCATCTAGAGTTGATCATTTTTAGCCACTTACTCTACCAATTGACATCAATTGACATCAATTAGGAAGTGTGCATATATCAGTGACCTGTGCTACATCACAAATGTCAGCACACTTTTTCCTTTGATCCACCCATAATTCGCCCCCACACCAGGATACAAGTGTATATATAGGCATCTGCTATCACATACATACGCATCTACGTACCTTTGCAACATTAAAAGTGTATCAATTTTGTCCACACATAAGTGTGCTTGCTTCCATGTGTATGCATGTGTATGTACTGACGTGTGTGTGTGTACTGACGTGTGTGTGTACTGACGTGTGTGTGTACTGACGTGTGTGTGTATTGATGTGTGTGTGTGTACTGACGTGTGTATGTACTGACGTGTGCATGTACTGACGTGTGTGTGTATGTGTCCCTCACAGCAGGCAGCTGTCCCGGTCGGTCACAATGAGAAGAAACAACATGTACTGATGGAGATGTTGGAGACGGAGAAGAGCTTTGTGTCTGTACTTCTCATCATAGCTGAGGTGGGTTGACCACTGTGTGTGTGTGTGTGTGTGTGTGTGTGTGTGTGTGTGTGTGTGTGTGTGTATGCAGTGTTGGGGTCGTTACTTCTGAAAAGTAATCTCGTTACATATTACATATTACTATGAAAACTTGTAATGCGTTACAGTTACATATTACTCAATAATAAATGCAACTAGTAATAATATTACAGATTAGATTTGCTCCTGTAAACAACCTCCGATTTGCATCCCAGTGACAATTTTAACCCTCCTAAAAGTGAACATAAACATAGCATGTAGGATCATTGAATGTTAGAATCACACTTGGCCATTCCCTAAACAAATGTAGTACATTTCACAACCAAGACAATATCTGCTGGTATACTGCAGATGTAGTGCAGCCCAGAGCGCTAATAATGTGACCATCTACTAACAGTTCTGTGGCATCCTTGATGACAGAAGCTCTGCTTTTCCTTATAACCATTATTATAGCCACAAATGTACTCAGTTTTATAATTTGGTAATGCATTACTTTCCCCACAGAGCTAATTGTAATAATATTACTAGTTGCAAGACAGGTATTCAGTTATATTACTTAATTCCTGCAAAAGTAATAGTATTACGTAATATATTACTTTGGTATTTAGTTACCCCCAACACTGGTGTGTGTGTGTGTGTGTGTGTGTGTGTGTGTGTGTGTGTGTGTGTGTGTGTGTGTGTGTTAGGGTAGGACACACAAACACGCACATGCACACAGAAACACAAAACAAACACATGCATGTACACACACACAAACAAATACAGACACACACACACACACACACACACACACACACACACACACACAGACGTACACAACACACATGTACATTGTAAGAAATGTGCATATGTACGTACTGTTTGTATACAGCCTATTTGCCCATTCTTGTTCAGACTTATCAAAATGCTCTGAAGACCCATCTCTCCCAAGAAGACCAAGCCCTTCTGTTTATGTTGCCTAGCAAGCTTCTTCCTTGTCACAGGAATCTACTTGAGGGGTTTGAGCAAGGAGTGAACAACCCAGCTGTGGATGTCTCCACATTCTTCCTGGAGCAGGTGAGCGGGCTGCCCTACATACGTACGTACGTACGGTACACTACAAGCACTGCACAGCTGTCACTCAACCTGTCAATGCCATGTGCTTGTGTCAATACCATGTACTTGTGCCAATATCATGTGCTTGTGCCAATACCATGTACTTGTGTCAATACCATGTGTTTGTGTCAATATGGTGTGCTTGCGTCAATATGGTGTGCTTGCGTCAATACGGTGTGCTTGTGTCTATGCAGTTGTGCTTGTGCCAATACCATGTACGTATGTACATACATACGTATATACATGTTTATATATTAGCATTGTGGTGCTTATATGCACTAACGTTGTTATGCTTGTGTTGTCACAGCACCAGAGCCTCCTCCAGTATGGGATCTACGCAGCAACTTTGCCCTCAGCAACTAAAAAGGTGAGGGTCTATCAAATGGCCTTTGTTAGACCTCTTGTTTATGTTCAGGAATATTATGATGTACGTACCTGTGTGCGCATATGTGTGTGTGTGTGTGTGTGTGTGTGTGTGTGTGTGTGTGTGTGTGTGTGTATGTGTGTGTGTGTGTGTGTGTGTGTGTGTGTGTATGTATGTGTGTGTGTGTGTATGTGTATGTGTGTGTGTGTGTGTGTGTGTGTGTGTGTGTGTTTGTGTATGTGTTTGTATGTGTGTGTGTGCGTGCATGCATGTGTATGTGTGTGTGTGCTTGCATACATGCATGCGTGTGTTTACGGTATTGATGTAATCTGTACTGTTTTTACAGGCCAAGCATCTCCAAGAAGGGAAGGAGTTGGGAAAGTTGATGAATGAAACAATGACCAGATCCTCACAGAGGTTCCCCCTCAGTGACCTGTTGAGTGTACCAATGCAAAGAATACTGAAGTATCCACTTCTGATAAAGGTGTGTGTGTGTGCACTTACGTACGTACGTACATATGTGTACGTACATATGTACAGTACTGTATGTACGTACGTATGTGTGTGTGTGTGTGTGTGTGTGTGTGTATGTGTGTGTATGTGTGTGTATGTGTGTGTATATGTGTGTGTGTGTGTGTGTGTG
>CAUJGJ010000195.1:622137-632137 GCA_963170055.1 Halisarca cf. caerulea | reverse complement strand
CACACACACACACACACACAATACACACACACACTTGTAGTAGTGGGGAATAGCCACCTCACAGGAATGTTCTCTCTCTCTCTCTCTCTCTCTCTATTTCAGACCAATTGTAGAATCAAGTTATTGTCGAAAGAGACCAAGAAACTTGGCTGGTGGTTGGGAGAGTATCAGGGAAAAGTATGTTGTCCCATCACCGGAAGCAGACTGACTGCTTCTATTGGATTGTGTGTTGCTAAGCACAGAATTATACAGAATGTGTTTGTTAGTCTGTTTTTCACTCTGTGATCACGCAAGTCACTCTAGTTTAATGGTAGAGGATGAGTTTTGAGCCATTCTCGAGTACCTAGGAGTGCACAGTGTCTTCAGTCACAGTACTGTTATTGAACCCGTAACTGCTCCCAATGTGTGTACACACGTTTACTGCTCTTTTTTTTCTCTGCAGCTTGGGCTCTTTCCAGCAAATTACGTCAAGGATCTTAGCTGATGAGACGAAAATCAACTTGTTTGTGTAGCTCCTTCTGTGTCCTCTATTCCTAGCGCACTGTTTTGCAGTGTTTAGTGAACTAAACAGATTATTTGTATGTACAATTTACTATGTACTTGTGCGTGTGTGCGTGTGTGTGTGTGTGCGGGTGTGTGTGATGTGTGACTGTGTGTGTTTATTTGTATGAATGGTTTACATACTGTCATTACTGTTATACTGATAATTGGGTGTTTGCTCTCTGTCAACGCTATCCAAGTATATCGATATAGACATGATTTGCACTCAGTAAAATTTAATATTTTGACATGTATGTTTTTCAAAAGTGGTAGTATACACCCCTATTACATTATGTATAGATGATTTTTTAATATGCGCATAAACTGAAGCAATTTAATGTAGGTGCCCAAGAATGTTGGAAATTCGAATTTTCGATCGTGGATTAATATTGTTCTTCGGCTACATTACCAAAGACGTAAATACCGATTCGTGGCGTGTTGTCGAATCAACAAAATGAACGTTTCATGCACATTGCATTTGAGCAGGTATTCGAGGGTCCATTTCCTGCATGCGGGCAGGGACCATGCACGCTCGCGAGAATGACTACCATGCACGTGATCCCACACGTTGCCTTCTGACACACACGCCCCCATGCACGCGATATGCTGTGAGCTACAGCACAGTATACGGAAGTTTGCGGAAATAATAGTACGTTGTTAGTGTAAACCATACTATGGTATAAGAAACCGTCTATAGGGTAAACTTAACCTTGATTGACCTCTTCTACTATTTACTGAATTTTGGTACCGGAGGGTGATTTTGTTTAGAAATGAGCAAGAACAAGAGGAGAAAGACAAGCTCCTCTTCTTCTCTTCCACAAAGTCTTTCTTCAGTCTCGAGTGGAGGTAAGTGACCACTTTCTTTGTCTTCAGAGAAATTCAGTTCTGTTAGCTCGAGGTGGCTTTGTTCTTTCTTCAGTGGAGACAGATATGGATTTCACAGAAGCTGATTACCTTTGGTAGGTCCTGCAAGATATAAATGCGACAAATTTGTTTTTCATTGGTTTTCTCATGGGTTGTCTTGTCTTCTTTCACTCAACCTTCCTGCCACATGCAAACTTAAGCTTTTCATTTGGATTACACTATGCTGTGCTTAAATTGGCTAGGGTCATGAACTGTTCGAATGGACTGTGAATATAATTATCCATTAGCCCGAGTGTTGGCCTTACCACTGTCAACTGCTCTTCTCTCTGTCTGTGTGTGTTGTGCCATTTGAGCCAGTTTGCACTGCATGTGGGAGAGATGCTGCCCAGTGACACACAGCATGAGGGAATTGTTAGTGTAGGAAGTCTGCGGGCGAGATTCTCTGCCTCTGTACCGCATGTGTGAATAGGGCGGGAAAAATCTCGCATGCACACCACATACCATGTAAGGTTCTCATATTATGCAAACGTTTGGGCACATCTTTTCTCGCATGGGTCCATGGAAAACCTACAAGTGTCAAAACCTATTTTATGTAAATTGTTATTACAGATGTCTCTGAAGGTCTTTCTGCGAGTTTTATTGTTAGTTTAGTAGCGTGCATGTCTGTGCGCGCATGTTCGAAGATGTTGTATGAGTGTATGTGGGTCAGTTGAGCTGTGAGCGAGGTATATAAGCAGTTTAGACAAATGTGTAAACATGAGTTCAGCCCACACTGTTTGGTATCAACACACCTCAAGTGGATTGGAATTGATTTGTGGTCAGTAAACAGAGCCACACCTCCACTGTGGTCAGCCGCAGGCAGCCGTTCCTACAGGGCAGGGTGTAGGGCCTGCTCATGCCTGCACACACACACACACACACACACACACACACACACACAAACACACATACATACATTCACACACCCTTCCTCATTGATATTCTGCATGTGAAGGCGGATAATCTCCTGCCTTCATATGTGTACCAACCTACTCTAGTTGAGTGTGCCGATTATTTCCAAGGTCTGGTTTGCTATGGTATCGCAGCCTGACTACCAGTGGTCGTGTACGTAGTTGTGCGGTACCTACATAATGTAACTCCTTTGGTATGAAGCCATTGACATTGACAAGTCTGGACCGATCCTAGGAGCACCATACGTTGAGGGATCCTGTGGTTTGCTGAGCACAGTGCAGTGAGGGGACCAGTGGTGTACTGAGCACAGTACAGTGAGGGGACCAGTGGTGTACTGAGCACAGTGCAGTGAGGGGACCAGTGGTGTACTGAGCACAGTGCAGTGAGAGGACCAGTGGTGTACTGAGCACAGTGCAGTGAGAGGACCAGTGGTGTACTGAGCACAGTGCAGTGAGAGGACCAGTGGTGTACTGAGCACAGTGCAGTGAGGGGACCAGTGGTGTTCTGAGCACAGTGCAGTGAGGGGACCAGTGGTGTTCTGAGCACAGTACAGTGAGAGGACCAGTGGTTTGCTGAGCACAGTGCAGTGAGAGGACCAGTGGTGTACTGAGCACAGTGCAGTGAGAGGACCAGTGGTGTACTGAGCACAGTGCAGTGAGAGGACCAGTGGTGTACTGAGCACAGTGCAGTGAGAGGACCAGTGGTGTACTGAGCACAGTGCAGTGAGAGGACCAGTGGTTTGCTGAGCACAGTGCAGTGAGAGGACCAGTGGTGTACTGAGCACAGTGCAGTGAGGGGACCAGTGGTGTACTGAGCACAGTGCAGTGAGAGGACCAGTGGTGTACTGAGCACAGTGCAGTGAGAGGACCAGTGGTGTACTGAGCACAGTGCAGTGAGAGGACCAGTGGTGTACTGAGCACAGTACAGTGAGGGGACCAGTGGTGTACTGAGCACAGTGCAGTGAGGGGACCAGTGGTGTACTGAGCACAGTGCAGTGAGGGGACCAGTGGTGTACGGAGCACAGTGCAGTGAGGGGACCAGTGGTGTACTGAGCACAGTGCAGTGAGGGGACCAGTGGTGTACTGAGCACAGTGCAGTGAGAGGACCAGTGGTGTACTGAGCACAGTGCAGTGAGGGGACCAGTGGTGTTCTGAGCACAGTGCAGTGAGGGGACCAGTGGTGTACTGAGCACAGTGCAGTGAGGGGACCAGTGGTGTACTGAGCACAGTGCAGTGAGGGGACCAGTGGTGTACTGAGCACAGTGCAGTGAGGGGACCAGTGGTGTACTGAGCACAGTGCAGTGAGGGGGCCAGTGGTGTTCTGAGCACAGTGCAGTGAGGGGACCAGTGGTGTGCTGCAAGTGTGGTGTGAAGGAGCTGTGTAGCTGCAGCTGTGTATACCAGTTCAACAGTAAAAGGCTCAAGGATTAGGTGGCTTGATACTATTCAGGGATGAAAATACTTCCATGATTTGATCTGAACATTGTCAGGTCACTTTTAATCTTGATCGACCATCATGATTTTTGTTCAGACATTAGTTTCTAGTAGATGCAGCAATAATTTTGTAAGATATTTATGTGGAGCAAAGCAAGAGACTTGCTAGGCCAAATGTCAGATTACTTTGATATTTATATGGCCAATCCAAGGCAAATGGTCAGCTGATGGCGACGGCCAACTGTTATTTTCACCCCTGCTGTTCCGCATCACAGTTTCTATAAATATTTTCATATGTATGTTGAAAACATTAACTATATTGTAACTCACTTTTAATTTTGTTTGTACTTCAGATTTGCACATACTTTTTTCCTCCTTTTCTCTTTTTTTAGTCCTTTGTGTTCACAGATCCTTCAGGAGCCTCAAAGCACCATCTGTGGACACAGCTTTTGGTGTGTGTGTGTGTGTGTGTGTGTGTGTGTGTGTGTGTGTGTGTTTGTGTGTATGTGTGTGTGTGTGTGTGTGTTTGTGTGTGTGTGTGTGTGTTTGTGTGTGTGTGTGTGTGTGTGTGTGTGTGTGTGTGTGTGTGTGTGTGTGTGTGTGTTCCTCAGTACACCAGTGTTCTATGTACGTATATCCTTACATTTACACACACGTATGTATGTACCCGTTCAGTGGCAGATGCATATGCCAGGCCCTTCAGCAGAGCAGTGTGTGCCCTCAGTGTAGGATGCCACTGAAGCCCAGCAGAGCAACCATTCCCAACCACTTCTGTAAGTGAACGTACATATGTGTACTTACATACAGCGAAACTAAGCCATACACCTGAACTGTACCCCCCCCCCCCACCCCCCCCCCCCCCCCCTCCCCCCTCTAATGTGGACACATGTCACTGGAACCAAATAATCCACTATAATAAGCCATAGTACATCTTCAGCCCCTGAAATGAGGATACCTCGATTAGCAGGACAGTCCTTTCCGGTCCCAAGGTGTCCAGAATAGAGGTTTCCAATGTATTTGCATGTACGTGCGTACGTTGACTGTATGCCAGGCTTTGTGTGTGCATTGATGCTTCTTGCATGCACGTGCATACATAGTACTAATGTATGTATAGTACATATGTTCGTGCATAGTGTGCAAAGTCACCACCACAATGGTAGTACGTACATATGTATGCATGTATCTGTCTATGCACCTGCATGTACGCATATGTATATGAATACTTGCATACACTATCTGCACTTGCTCACATGCACACACACACACACACACACACACACACACACACACACACACACACACACACACACACACACACACACACACACACACACACACACACACACACACACACACACACACACACACACACACATACACACACACAAACACACAAACACACACAATCACACACAATCACACACAAACACACACTCATACATACGTACATACACACACACACACACACACACACACACACACACACACACACACACAAACACACATGTACACACACACACACACACACACACACACACACACACACACACACACGCACACACGCACACACACACACACACACACATACACACAAACACTCACGCATGCGCGGACCATGCATGCACAATTGAACTGGCTGCACATACTATCCTTTCATTCATTTGTACAGTAAACCAGCTTGTACAGAAGTACAGACGATGGAAGGAAAATAGATCAACAGTGAGTGATAGTGTTTGCCAACAAATCATGTGTTTTTCTCACACAATACATTGAAACTGTCATCACAGATGCCAAGTCTGAAGAACATTGTCAAACAAGTTGATGAGTTACCAGAAACTGGTGAGTTTGAATGTATCTTTCATTGAATCAATATAAATTAGGTAGGAAGTTTGAATAATTTAGATATTAAAGAATAAACAAGCACTTGTGAAATACATTGTGTTACCATAATGTTATTCATAGCATTCCCATTCCAAGTTCCAATTGGACATTGGAAGTGCCTTACGTATTCTCGAAGAAAGTGGGTCATTTTAGGAAGATATGCAACTTCCACACTTGCCATCAGGTGGAGCGCAATAAAGCAACAATAGAGTCAACTTAGAAGTTTTGTTTGTTATGTGTGTATAATTATACGTACATTATTATATCCATGCTCCTTCCTTGTGCTGAAATGCCAACACCAGCGTCCAAGCAATGCCTGCATTACTGTGATTGAAGTACTGTCAATGGAAGGATTGTTGTTCAGTGATTCTTTCTTGACCTTTAGAATCTGATGCCTTGGGTTTGTACCTGACAGAGAAGAAGAAGAGGAAAGATATTGTAAGCTTTGTGGCTTGTGTGTGTGTGTGTGTGTACCGTGCCAGTCCAAAGTAACGGAATGATTGTCACGTGCACAAAAATGGCGAATTGTACCCCTTCGAAAAAAGTAATTAGAAATCACTATGGGGAGTATTTATTAGCCCATTTAGTATCTTAAACTCGTCAACATATGTTTTAAACTATTAATAGTTGTGTATTTGCCTTTTTCCTCTTTTAAAACTTGCAAATGATTAGGAATAACTTTCAATAATTGATTTGTGATCGTAGTCGACATGGTGTTACCGACACAGGATCTTCTCTCACAAAATTCTTCTTAGTTCTTTCAATTTTGCTTCTAGAGATGACGACTAATAGGGCTACACCAGTGTTCCAGCAGATGAAGATATGGAGATTGCACTGTCAAATTTAGAGCCTGAATTTTGAGTGCAAAATTTCCGTCTAGATTAGTATGACATGTGGTGACTTGCAGCGCTTTTTTCTTAAAACTATGAAGACTCTGGGTAATTATTGGCTAATATACTACTTAAATTTACCCTAGCATAGTTCAGAGTCGTCGCTGGGTGCTATTCTTGCCAACCTCCTACTCTACGTGTTGATTTTCGATCACATACATGTCCGAACCACCGCTGTGCTTTACAGTGGAAATAATGCAGTCCCACAGATATTCTTCCTACTTCATTCACTTTGTATGAGTTCTAAAGGTATTGTAGATTAGATTTATCTCTCATTCATCTTCGAAATTCACATTTCATGGAGATTTCTGTGGTCCAACTTCGATCCGCTTGGGGAACTCGCGGATCTCCCGTCGATGTCCAGCACTAAATGGGGACATTTGCTGTGCTACTCGTTTGTACAGGCCTGATTCATTTGGAAAGTGTCTCACATTCGACACAATCACCTTCTTACCCAAGAACTTCTTCAATTCGGCGCTAATTTCTGGTGTACTCGTAAAGCGCTTTGCTAAACTATTAGTCTCTACAAAGCAGCCTTTTCTGGGCAAAATCAGCCTCAACAATTGGAAGTTTTATCTCAATTGCAATCTCTTCAACCATGCCCTAACACTGAAATAATACCAACACACTTTATCAACAATATTTTCATAGCTCCAGTTCAGCTCTCGTAACGTCCAAATCGTGGAACGTTTTAATTTGCTCCATGAAGGCATGGCAGTCAAGTTTTGAAGGCCTAAAAGTTTCAGATTCTCTGCCAAGGAAACCAGTCTATCTTAAACAAAAGCTAAACTGTCTCAAATTTCCCCAGTAAAGGATTTGTGGGCAACTTTTTCAGGTCCCTTCTTGGCGCCATTTTCATGCATGTGACAATCATTCCATTACTTTTGACTGGCACTGTATATATATATGTGTGTGTGTGCGTGTGTGTGTGTGTGTGTGTGTGTATGTGTGTGTGTGTGTGTGTGTGTGTGTGTGTGTGTATGTGTGTGTGTGTGTGTGTGTGTGTGTGTGTGTGTGTGTGTGTGTGTGTGTGTGTGTGTACATGGGCACATATGCGTCCATACGCACAGTGGAACCCCTCTAATCAGGATACCTTGGGACCAGACAGGACTTTAAGGTGTCCTCAGTTTCTTCTTCGATTTTGTTGATTTTCACATGTTTAATTTCACTCACAGCAATTGTCATGGCATAAGACACGGTCCAGTTTTTACAGGCAAACTCCACTGATAGCGAAATGCATACAGTATGTACGCACATGCAATATAACTTAGGTCTATTTGCGCTTTGATGAAAATGGAAGCGTGAAAAATGATTGCAGTTTTACAGTCTCTGAAACCTCTTTCCATGTGCGTGCAGAGCTGGAGGGATGCATCACGCACAGTGAACTCAAGAGACCGCTCTTACAAGTTTATCTTAAGAGAATTTCATCTTAACAGAACTTAAATTCATACGAGTACTACCTTTGGAAACATAGAAATTTGCCATTGTAAGAGTTTGTATCAAGAGCGTTCCACTGTATGTATGTATGTAGTGTATGTATGTATATATGTATGTATGTATGAATGTACGTATGTATGCATGTATGTATGTAGTGTATGTATGTATGTATGTATGTATGAATGTATGTATGTATGTATGTATGCATGCATGTATAGGTATATGTATGTACATGTGCACTCGAATTTGTGATTAGTGGTTCGTGAAGAGTGATATTTCTGTGTGTGTATGTATGTTTACTCCTTAGAGGTCTAAACAGGACCGCATGGACCTTCTTGTTCACTGTTTGGAGAGGATTTCACGAAACAAACAAGAAGTGAGGATCTCAACATGGACCTATCAGACACCATGACCAGACTATGTACCTTTCTCCTTGTACACACATCTTTCTACTGTCTCACACCTACATTCTCACACTTACACCTTCACACCTACACCCTCACACCTACACCCTCACACCTATACCCTCACACCTGGACACACACACACACACACACACACACACACACACACACACACACACACACACACACACACACACACACACACACACACACACACACACACACATGCAAACACATGCTCACGCTTATGCACACACATACACACGCATGCGTGCACACACATACACGCACATGTGCACACGCACATGTGCACACACACACACACACACACACACACACACACACACACACACACACACACACACACACACACACACACACACACACACACACACACACACACACACACATGCACACACATACACACTTACCCCTACACACCTTCCTTCCTTGCACAGGAGTTGAAGGTACTGCTGGAACAGACTGAGCTAATAGATACTGACCTCAAGAGGGCCAAGGTACTGTGGCAAGTGTAGCTCCTTGTAGCATGAGCGACTCCATCTGCAAAGATCCTTGTAGCATGAGCGACTCCATCTGCAAAGATGTGGCTACATAATTAGCTGTGAATATGCCATTTGGGACAGTTTAATCGCTTCAAAAACTTCTGGGTACACTTCAAAACCATTGTAAAGTGTTGTATGGGTGTTTGTTAATGTGTTGCCATGGTATCTGGGTTGTGTATTGTTTTGGTTGCCAAGTAACTGTGTTGTTTTGTCTCTATGGGTGATATCATACCCGCTAGGTTGCTTATGTATTTGCCTTGGTGTACAGTAGTCCTGTGTGGAGTGTGTGGGGATACGTACATGAGATATGTATGATAGAATGAGTGTGAATGGGATGAGATTTGCGTACATAGTAGGCAAGTGTGTGTGTGTGTGTGTGTGTGTGTGTGTGTGTGTGTGTGTGTGTGTGTGTGCATGTTTGTACAGATGAGGAGGAGTCAGCTTGGAATAGATGGAAGAGGGAGAGAAGGGTAGACCTGAAGTGAGTGAGGGGAATGTAGTCTATGAAGAGTAAGTGAGAGAAAGAAAGAGGGGAAGGGATGCAAGAAACGCAGCTTGTGTTCTACATATGTGCATGTATGAGGATATGCCACACGCTAGTTGCTGCTGCACACCCAGTACCCCACTATGCCACCAGTGCCCTCTACACCACTCACTCTGCCTTCCTATGCTACACACACAGCTCCACTGCAGACAGTACACACTTATCACTTATTTAGACGAAACATCTTGTAGCCTAAATTGGGCCTGCCTCTTACCTTGTGCAGGAAGAGCAGCAAACTCTTCAGAATTTCTCTGAGACAGTTGTGCCCTCAGCAGGAACATTCCAGCTGGTACCTAGTACCTCTCAAGAGTGTGATCCCTCCCTCAGTCAGCAACCTCCAGGACCAAGTTCATCAGCTGGAACAAAGCGGCCAGCACTGGGAGAAGAGGGAGGGAAAGAGCCAGCTCTCTTGAGAGGTTCCACAAGCCCACCTATGCTGGGGGAAGGAGGCTTTCTTGGTTCACAAAATGTAAGAATATTAAAATTTTTCAAA
>CAUJGJ010000195.1:604637-617137 GCA_963170055.1 Halisarca cf. caerulea | reverse complement strand
TATCTATCCAAGAAGAAACTCCTAAATTTCTTATCTGCAGGAAGTGAAAACAATCGCTGTTTTGTGTATGAAAAGTCATTTGGAAGGCCATCTTTAGAGTACAAGTTCACTATACCGCGGAGTGTATTAGTAAGTGCACATCTAGTACACTTGTCATGGTGTGATGTTGTTGGTGCTGTTGGAGATCTTGGTGCTGTTGGTAATCTTGGTGATCGTAGTGATCTTGGTGCTGTTGGAGATCTTAGTGCTGTTTGTGATCTTGGTGATTCTGGTGCTGTTGGTTATCTTGGTGCTGTTGATGTTTTTGGTGCTCTTGGTGCTGTTGCTGCATAATTGTGATGCATGTGTTATTTCTGCTGATTTGTTACACCTGTTACTGTCTGTGTTTGTCGAGTCATGATTTCTCTACCCCCAGCTCAGACCAGGTGACCTTCCAAGTGAGACTGATTTTGTCAGTTCCGTGGCTTGGAAGAAGGTTGGCTGTCATTATGCATGTAGTCCTTGTGTGCATGTGGTCCTTGTGTGCATGTGGTCCTTGTGTGCATGTGGTCCTTGTGTGCATGTGGTCCTTGTGTGTGTGTAGTCCTTGTGTGCATGTGGTCCTTGTGTTCATGTAGTCCTTGTGTGCATGTAGTCCTTGTGTGTGTGTAGTCCTTGTGTGTGTGTAGTCCTTGTGTGCATGTGGTCCTTGTGCGCATGTGGTCCTTGTGTGTGTGTAGTCCTTGTGTGCATGTGGTCCTTGTGTGCATGTGGTCCTTGTGTGCATGTGGTCCTTGTGTGTGTGTAGTCCTTGTGTGCATGTAGTCCTTGTGTGTGTGTAGTCCTTGTGTGCATGTGGTCCTTGTGTGTGTGTGTGTAGTCCTTGTGTGCATGTAGTCCTTGTGTGTGTGTAGTCCTTGTGTGCATGTGGTCCTTGTGTGCGTGTAGTCCTTGTGTGCATGTGGTCCTTGTGTGTGTGTAGTCCTTGTGTGCATGTGGTCCTTGTGTGCATGTGGTCCTTGTGTGCATGTAGTCCTTGTGTGTATGTGGTGCTTGTGTGCATGTGGTCCTTGTGTGCATGTGGTCCTTGTGTGCGTGTAGTCCTTGTGTGCATGTGGTCCTTGTGTGCGTGTAGTTCTTGTGTGCATGTAGTCCTTGTGTGTGTGGTCCTTGTGCACAGTGCTCATGTATAGTTGATCCAAAGCTGTTTGTTGACTTGTTTATGAGTGAATGCTGCTGGTCTTTCCATTGTAGGATTCTCCTGTTCTGCTGGCAGCCAACAGCCATGGGTATATCAAGGTCTGTGGCATGTGCTTTAGGCATCCAGTGTCATTGTCTGTTGAAATTGCAATTATTGTGAACTCGAGCCATTTTGTCCCTTACAGGTTCTTGAGATGGTGTGATTGTGGAACTTCATGGAGGGCATTCAGTCTTCCTAGCTGTTAACAGAAGACTGCAGTAATCACTCTCTTTATGCACTACCTGTATGGTGTGTGGCTATATATTGCTAGTTCTATGCACACAGACGTCCTAAGGGAAGATTTTATGTTCCTGCATTTTATGGTTATGAAGTATTTGTTGCCATATATTACAATTACAAACTTACAACTAATAATGTTTAAAATTACACTTTGTAATGCATAAAAACTCTAAATTTCACAACATGTTTAGCAAATCATCAGACTCTACAGATCTGTCCTTAGATGAGGATGAACCTGGGGAGGCCTCTTTGGAGGACCTGGCTGTTCTCTTTCGTCCCGTGAGCTTGGGTACAGTGACAGACCCACCGCTGGCGGTACGCGATGGCTTCCTGCGTTGACGCTTGACTGGAGGAGAAAATTCCTTGTCTTTGTCCCCATCAAGTAGATCATAAGAAGGTTCCAAAGTCTCTGAAGATGTTCCAGTAGGTGGAGTGCCTCTGTTATTACCTTCTCTTTCAATGTCCATTTCATCATCAGTATCTTCTAATGTCTTCTGCTGTCCTTCTTTCTGCTTTGGGTCTTCCCCCTCTGACGCAGAGGCCCTCTCCTTGTCCGATGGTACCTGCTTCAGTTTTTGTTGAAGTTGAGCATTCTCATCCAACAGGAGCTCTACTTGCTTGTTTAGCTCAAAAATTTTAGCTTTCTTATCATTAAGAACAACTTTGAACTTGCCAAATAAATCTTTCTCGATATCTTCCTTTAAGGACACACTTTCTTCGAGACGACGTAAAGCACTTGCCCTTTCTGATATCAATCGCTGCTTTTCAGCTTTCACAAACATCACTTGTCGTTTGAGCTCAGATACACTAGCAATGGCATACTCACAGAGATCAAAATGACTTCTTCTAGCGGAGGATACTGGGTGGAGGGATGCTTCTCCTAGTTGGAACTTAATGTTGTCCTCCGAGAGGTATTTCTTCCATGTCAAACGCAGACTACCACTGGGGGTACGAGTAACTGAATAAACAAATTCGCTCTCGCCTCCTTCTTCACCCCTGAGCGCGCTGAGTGTGCTGGCGAGATGCTCGCCTTGCGCCATGTGCGAATTGGCGGCCTGACGTTCAAGACCGGACTGTGTCACTTCTCCCGTCCACGTATCTTCCCCATCCGACATGCTCAGACTCAGTGTAGACCCATCATACTTAGTAAACAGAGTATACTGTTTTAGAGGGTCTTCTTCTGGTACAAGTTTCGTTAGACTAGTGCTTTCCAGGGGAGACGGCTGTGACAAAGAAATATCCACCGATGATTCAGCCGTTTGAAACATTTCACCGCTTACTTCTTCTACATCGTCAAACAATGATTCCATTTCGACTTGAAAGGCTACAATGCAAATGTTTCTATTGGTAATGTTATCTAGAAACAGGTAGCCATTTTCGGATTAGTCACGTGCTTCAATAAAATGGCCGTAACAACAAGAGAAACTACAGGAACTCTACTCAGATTTGTTTTATTTGTGTTGTGTTATCTTGCTCGACTATCTTATTCAATAAACATATCATTACCCGAGACATGTACCCAAGATGACCTGGATTTTTGTAAACCAAACAGTCCTCTAATTCCTTGTTGCTTATTGTAAGTTGGTCAAGACATAGTAGGTTAGAGTATCTATGGTCAAGAGTACGTCTGTTATTGTTGTTATCCCGAATTTGGCCTATTGTGACAGTGTATGCTTTTGATTAATGTATAATTGTTTGTATTTTATAACCTTGTAGACCAGAGGAATTCTATGAGTGCGATGATCCAGTGATTGTCGTCAGCATCTCAAATGGGAATGACTCGGACATTGGCTGTCAGAGTGTGAGACATCATCTACTGTCACATTTCTGTGTTGTATGTTGTAAGATGTTTAATGACAGGTCCTTCAAGCACACTGTATGTACAGCTGCCTGCCTGTCCCAGCACACTGTGTGTACAGCTGCCTGCCTGTCCCAGCACACTGTGTGTACAGCTGCCTGCCTGTCCCAGCACACTGTGTGTACAGCTGCCTGCCTGTCCCAGCACACTGTGTATACAGCTGCCTGCCTGTCCCAGCACACTGTGTGTACAGCTGCCTGCCTGTCCCAGCACATGTACATGCATGTCCCGGGAACCCCCTAAACTGAGCTGTTGGTGTATTTTTGGGTACACAAAGCTAAACTGACATAAATACTGTAAATGATCTAGCATGTCAAAGTATTTCTGGAACAGAGTAATTAATCAAAGCGGTTGCTTTGTTCATGGATCATTCAACTTACGTGTTTTTTCTCTACTTTCAGTTTGGATTTGGGAGGTTTGAAGACGTGAAGAATACAAGTGTAATTTGCACTCCTTTGACTGGCGTTGATTGTTGCAGTGTCAATGGAACATTTAAGAAAAGAAATGTTCCCTGTATTCAGTATGTGGCAACATAGAACTGTAGACCACTCACTGTGAGATGAGGACGGCTTGTGTGCATATGTTATGCAGATATCATACAGCCTTGCCTTAGGGATGTGTGTGTGTGTGTGTGTGTGTGTGTGTGTGTGTGTGTGTGTGTGTGCATGTGTGTGTGTGCATGTGTGTGTGTGTGTGTGTGTGTGTGTGTGTGTGTGTGTGTGTGTGTGTGTGTGTACGCCTGTATGTGCCTGTGTGTGTGTGTGTGTGTGTGTGTGTGTGTGTGTGTGTGTGTGTGTGTGTGTGTGTGTGTGTGTGCCTGTATGTGCCTGTGTGTGTGTGTGTGTGTGTGTGTGTGTGTGTGTGTGTGTGTGTGTGTGTGCCTGTGCCTGTAAATGTATCTGTATTAGCTCTATGTTTCACTTGACACTTGTTGCATTTCAGTATTCTCTCTCCTCAGGTATAATGCCATGTTCTTCCCCACAATGGTCCTGTTTTCAGTTTTCCTTGGGTTTTGCGGTATTGACCGATTGTGCATGGGATACTGTTGCCTTGGTATAGCCAAGATGCTTACCCTAGGTGGACTGGGGGTCTGGTGGCTGGTTGACATTATTCTTCTCCTCTCGGGAAACCTCCAACCTTACAATAACTACGTTTGGGAGAGGTTTTATTAAAATGTTAATCATTTCACAAAATCTTCGTGTATTTGTTCACTGTCACAATTTACAACCTTTGTGTGTGAGAACATCTGTTCCGTTGCATGTCACTTGTCGCCTGTGATCTCAGATTTTCCTATTATTTGATCATGTAAATACATATGTATAAATGAAAGGAATTTTAAATTGTGGACCAGAAGCTCATTAGAAAGAATCGAGTCAACTTTTGCATATACTGTAAATCCCTAATACAGCAGTGTGTTACTATGAAATACCGTATGCGTTGAATGTTTCGCGCGGTTTTAGTTTCGCGAATTTCGCGAATGAAGGGCAGTTCGCGAAACTATAATTCGCGAAAAGTCTCCTTCCCTAGGCCACCTTGGGGCAAATCGACGGATCGCCTACGCTTATCGGTAATGCGACACGTTATACATCTATTGTGCCTGAGAAATAGCGAGCAGAAACACGAAATAGTACGTGGCAAGTGTCCAACAATGGCATTGTTCTTCGGCGCTCCGACTCCAAGCGGATCTTCTCGGTTGCCTAACTCGCGTTCACACCAAAGGTCATCCCCATCTTGAGGACTCCTTATAAATGTGAAACCCACGCGTGCAGCTATCTATAATAATATATCAAACGACATCTTTCTAGGCAACACCTTGCCTTGCACTTGATACACTTAAAAACGTGGCGCTCGCGAAACTAAAAACGCGAATAAAACGGAAATCAGCGATTCGCGAAACTAAAACCGCGCGAAACATTCAACGCATACGGTAGTTTAAAAGTGTAGAAATTACCAAAGATTAAAATTACACTAAATTAAATGGTTGAATTGCACTATTGTACCTATTCATGTTCAAGTGAATTGGACTAATACTATTGACAATTACTGCTGGCATGTTCCACACACACACACAGCACATGCAGATTTTGACTTCTGTTTAGCAACTACAGCGCATGATAATGTGTCTTTTGGTTCTAGTTCTTCTTCATGAGGTCATAAAATATTTTTGGCTTCTGCAAAATTCCTTTCGATTCGACAATCCTTTCTATAGCCATGGCAACACGAAAGATGACATTCTCTTCCCACCATCTTCCCATGATCTGAATTCCAATTGGTAGCCCATCCTCGGAGTAGCCAACTGGTACGGTGATGCATGGAACACCAGTCAAGTTGCCAATAAAAGCATATGTCATACTCTTTATCACAACGTCAGTGTCAGTGCAGCCATATTTGTGGTCATGGGGTGGGATCCTGGGTGCAGGGGTGGGGGTGGTTGGAGTGATGATGCAATCCACCTCTTCAAAAATCTTCTTCAACACTGTGATTGACCTGGTTCGCTGCTTCTGTGCATTGATAAAGGAAACACCCGGGACATGAAGTGCAGAAGCAACAGGTAGCAAGGTGTCAGTGTTTAGCTCATGAATATGCTTGTGTACTTCAGCTGAAAGACCACATGCCATTTCCGTGCCTATGGTGACAAGATGAGCCAATCGTGTCATCTCTAATTCTGCTATTTTAATCTTCTTCACCTCTGCAAATTGCTCCTTCAAGTCCTTTGTCAGAAGCTGAAGACAAGGTTGGCTAACTTCACTGTCGGCAACCATAATGTAATCCTCATCAAAGCCAATACGAATCCCTTCCAGATCAGAGGAATTGACTCCTTTCAATGAGACTGGAGGCTGTACGAGGGAGATTGGTACAGCTTCATTCTTACCAGCAAGTACATTGTACCCAAGCAATACATCAGCCACCGATCCACCATGTAGACCACAGTGGCCAACAGTGGAGGCAGCGCTCTTTATCCCTGGGTCTACGAGCCGCCCAAAAGTGGGCTTTATTCCGACAATCCCACAAAGAGCCGAAGGTATTCTGACGGAACCTCCTCCATCAGAGCCCAGTGTGAGAGCACAGATTCCTGTTGCCACTGAGGACGCTGACCCACAGGAACTCCCTCCAGTGTAGCAGTCTGTGTTGTAGGGGTTTACCGGTGTCTGGTGCAGAGCATTGTAGTTGGTGCCAACAGGGCTGGTCCCAAACTCTGTCATGTTGGTCACACCAAGTACAACAGCACCCTGCTTCTGCAGCTTCATCCCAAGTGCACTGTTTGGTACATTTTCAGCTCCACTCGGCTCAAACATTGTGCCACAGCGGTAAACATAAGGCTCCCACTTGTACTCTTCTTTAATAGCTACTGGTACACCATCCATAAACGACAGGGGCTTCCCCTCCTTCCAACGAAGTGCCGAGGCTCGTGCACTATCCATGACGTTCCGCTCACTAAGCTGAGTGAATGCTCTCAGAGGTGGGCTCAGTCTGTCTGAGTGAGCAATAGCAGAGAGAGCAGCCTTTGCGACGTCCACTGGAGAGAGCCTTCCTTGGCTGTAGGCCTCGTGGTATTGTGCTATAGAGCAGAAACGAAAATGCCCATCCTTCTGCTCCTCCATGCGTCTCAAACAAATCCCCTCGATCAAAGTTTTACGAGTTCCTTCATCTTCCTCGCTATCAGTGTTCTTAGGTGGAATTAGCGGGAAGAAAGTGGGGCTCTCGGGGATGAACTGGCCCTGGAATTTGTATGTTCCGCTCAACCGCAGGAAACGCGGAGCTAGAAACAATGCGCCGAACCGTGAATACGCTAGTTTCACGAGGGTCCTAGCTAGAAATGGAGGAGGTTGTGGAAAGTTTAAGGCTGTAGTAATGCTAGTAGGCTGATCACGTGTTTCTTCGATAACTTCCAGGATAGGTCGTCTTTCTGGTTCCACTCCTTTGGGGACGATTCGCCGACTACCAAATAACCATCTTATGATAACGATAAAGCCTGTAACGTGAATGCCAGTGACTGCTACTGCAAAAAACAGCGGATGAGACGTAATCGCCTTAACATCTTCCAAAAGCCTCTCGAGGTTCGATGCCGACATTTCCGCTCCTTGGTACAGGTCACGTGACTCAATCAGCATTCAGCTTTACTGCAAAATGGACGCCGAAGCTCTTATAACGTGTGCTAGAGTCAATCGCGAGGATCAACCTAATGCGTTGTCCGAGAAACGCCACAACAGTGTAGATAGTACAGAGGATGCATTCGAATCTGAACCATTTCCGTACACAGCTGTAGATGGCAACCTTTTCACTAAAGATGAAGATTCTAGTCATTTCTTCTTTGAATCAAAACATCACCAACTAAAGGAGAATGAGGAGTATGTCCTCCAGCTTTACTCTTCAAATTCTATTTTTATATTTTTAATGTTACTAAATTTTCCAATTTCCTCTGATAGTTACCAGAAATTGATGACGGCCCTAGTTAAGCTGGAAGCTCAGAAAATTCAGGCAATTAAAGTATGCATTTGCATGACTGAACCCATTAGTGTGGGTATTGTAAGGTCATTGTACTCTCTTCAATGTTTTAAGGATTTGGAAACATTGTCACGGGTGAAAGAAGAAGCTCTAGCAAATCCACTTTCCTTCATTCAGTTGTTGCAAGAAGGGGTGAGTTACAACTGAGGGTGTAGAATGTGAGGTGAGCAACTTGCACTGAGGATGAGTTACATGTGCTGCAGCCGTCACCATGCACTGTTTCATGTCCACTGTGGTTTTCATCTCTGCCCCCACTCTACTCTCTGCGGTGTTCCCCTCCACCCCCGCACTGGCCTCTGTAGTGTTCCCCTCCACCCCTGCACTGCCCTCTGTAGTGTTCCCCTCCACCCCCGCACTGCCCTCTGTGGTGTTCCCCTCCACCCCTGCACTGCCCTCTATAGTGTTCCCCTCCACCCCCGCACTGCCCTCTGTGGTGTTCCCCTCCACCCCTGCACTGCCCTCTATAGTGTTCCCCTCTACCCCCGCACTGCCCTCTATAGTGTTCCCCTCCACCCCTGTGCTGCCCTCTATAGTGTTCCCCTCTACCCCCGCACTGCCCTCTATAGTGTTCCCCTCCACCCCTGTGCTGCCCTCTATAGTGTTCCCCTCTACCCCCGCACTGCCCCCTCCCCGACCCCAAAGTATCCCTGACCTTGTAGCCTGTGTCTCCATAGTGTTTTGTCCATTTCCTCCTTACCTTACCTTATATCTATTTATGATCTAGACCCTTCCTCCATTACCGCGCCCTCAAGAAATAGCCCCAGTTCCATCCATCAATTGGAGTCGATACGGTCGGACCTCTTCCCCTGAGGGCCCAGCTGGAGAAAGGCACCAGGAAGCAGCAGAGGTGGACAAAGAAGATCCTCACACCAGCAGCAACAGGTCTGGCAGCCTTATAGAGGTCAATGAGCTTGTACCACGTACACCTATCTACAGAGACCACTGTAGGCTTGTCGATAGACCATCCTAGTGATATCATTTGTATCTCCTTATAAGGACTACCTGTCTACAGAAGCCACTATTACCTGGTCAGTGAGTGGTCTTTATAGACAGGTTTCATAGGGCTAACTTTGGTACTGGGGAAGAATGCATAGCTAGCACCAGATACCTGACTCACAATGTGAGAGTATTCACTGGTGAAATGCATCGCTTTATGCCACCCTCACGAATGCATGCATCAGGTGTCATGCGTCATCACTCAAAGCCTGTCACACTGGTGTATCCCGTGATTGTTATTTGACCTAAAAGTGAGTGAGAAGATGAAGTAAATGGTTTCAGAGTTCCAAACATACCGGATGTATTTGTTAGAGCAATAATATAAGCCAATATTCCTATTCTGTCATTTTGTTTTTGCGTCATCCCTACATTTGGAGTACTGCCATGTGGAGTACTGCCATGTGGAGTACTGCCGTGTGGAGTACTGCCATGTGGAGTACTGCCGTGTGGAGTACTGCCATGTGGAGTACTGCCATGTGGAGTACTGCCATGTGGAGTACTGCCATGTGGAGTACTGCCGTGTGGAGTACTGCCGTGTGGAGTACTGCCGTGTGGAGTACTGCCGTGTGGAGTACTGCCGTGTGGAATACTGCCGTGTGGAGTACTGCTGTACTTCATAATATTAATTGTGCAACATTGTGTGAGCTGTCAGTCTTGCTTCGCACATTGTCCATCAAATCAGTATACCATCGACTCCCAATGTAAAGAACCGTAAAATCCACAAGACTTAAGTCATTATAACAGATTTTCTCTACAAAAGAAGTACAGTCACACCCGGTTTATCCAAAACTGGTTTCTCCGAAAACCTCATTTATCCGACACTCTGCTGCGAATCACCATCACTAATCTGATTTATCCAACACCTGGTTTACCCAACACCTGATTTATCCAACACCTGGTTTATCCAACACATTTTATGAGGAGAACAAGTGGTCGGATTAACGAGGGCCTCTGTATATGGATGGTTGTCACTGCACTGGAATTGAGAGTCATTCAAGTTTGTCTTCCTTAGCATTCTCATTGAAGATGGCACCATTGTTGTGCGTGGTCGCAAGGTTGGCGAGGACAAGCCAGGCAGCTTTAACCAGCTCTGGACAGCCGAAGAGCAAACCAGACTGGAGTACCTTCTCCAAGTGTACCCTTCAGAGAAGAAAGAAGTTAGGAGATGGGAGAAGATTGCCGAAGCCCTTGGTAACAGAACACCTAAGCAGGTTTGTTGTTTGGTAGCTCTGTACTTTGTGGAAGTGGCCAATGGCTTTGTTCCCTTTGCGTGTGTGGGGGTTAGGTTGCCAGTCGAGTTCAGAAGTACTTTATCAAACTAGCCAAAGCCGGTCTACCTGTGCCAGGACGACTCCCTAAGGTTAACGTGATGCACAGCAACAAACCCAGAAAGGTATGACATAGGGAGGTGTGTGTGTGTGTGTGTGTGTGTGTGTGTGTGTGTGTGTGTGTGTGTGTGTTGTGTGTGTGTGTGTGTGTGTGTGTGTGTGTGTGTGTGTGTGTGTGTGTGTGTGTGTGTGTGTGTGTGTGTGTGTGTGTGTGTGTGTGTGTGTGTGTGTGTGTGTGTGTGTGTGTGTGTGTGTGTGTGTGTGTGTGTGTGTGTGTGTGTGTGTGTGTGTGTGTGTGTGTGTGTGTGTGTGTGTGTGTGTGTGTGTGTGTGTGTGTGTGCATGAGAGTACATGTATACATATATGGCCACATCTCGCTGCATGTTGATGTGTATAGTTGACCGTTCCACAACAGTGGGTGCTGTGTCATTGAAAGGATTCAGTGTTCCCACTGTTTGAAAGGAGTCTCCTCCCAGTCGCAGACAGTACACATCAATGTACTATCTCATCTGTGGCTTCCTTCTGCTTCCTGCCCCAGTAGGAAACCTAACAGCATGGGAGACATTTCCTAATTTGGCAACACTCCTGCTAGTTTTCAGATTACATGTGGGACGTAATCGAAAGCATGTTTTCCTAATATGGCAATGTAGACAGCTGTTCTGACGACATGTTGAACACTCAAAAAGAGATTTTTGTTTTTCTTCCTTTCCTTTCGCACACAGAGGAAGCGCACTGTAAGTCGAGCTCGCATGGAAGCATTTGGGAGGAAAACAACATTCTTTGCCACATACCAGCCTGAAGTCTACATGCCAGAAGACCTTGAGGATGAGCTGGGTGAGGACTGTGGTAGTCAAGGAACTTCATCTGGTGGACCCAGTCGACAGGAACCAGCAGATTTCATTGACAGGGAAGAGCTTTTTGTGAGTTGTTTGTCTTCGTTCATGTGATGGTGGTGGGTGTGTCCATCACTTGTGATGGTGGTGGGTGTGTCCATCACTTGTGATGGCAGTGGGTGTGTCCATTGCCTATGATGGTGGTGTATATGTCCATTGCCTACACATGGTGGATGTGTCTATTGTTTGTGATGACAGTTGGTGTGTCCTTCTCCTGTGATGACAGTTGGTGTGTTCATTGCCTCTGCTAGTGCAGTATTCTGATAAGAGTTAATTTTATTCAAATATTATGTGAATTTTAATGATATTATGGTGCTATTTGATTTTGGTGTGTGTGTGTGTGTGTGTGTGTGTGTGTGTGTGTGTGCGCGCGCGCATACGCTCCGAGGGGAGCCATGTTTGCCTGTGTTCCTAGTACTACCCCTGGGGTGGTGATAGTCTTAGGTCAATGCACTCTTGTACTGTGATTACTTTATCAATAGTGATAATGCCAGTAATAGTTATTAGATTAAATCTGTGTTACCAGAAGACAGCATAACGAGGGCATCCTCTGCCTCCTTGCTTTTTAGTGGATTAGCACACACACGAGAATATTGATAGTGCAGATGTTATTAATGTTTCACATCTAGCAGATAAGCCTAATTCATTCTGCAAGTGCCTGTGTTAGTGCTAAGTTCAGTGGGTGGTTGTGGGCGAGAAGCTGCTGTGTATGTTGTGTGCTTGCAATGCTTGCATGTGTAATGGAATTTCTTCTGCTGTGTTGCAGTCTGGTGGTAATAAGGATGCTGGGGGAAGTGTTTTGGATGCGGCCTATTCCTCATTGGATTCACCTTTGCTACAGTCTTTTGTGGACAAAGATTACTTGGACTTCGAAACCGACGGTTTAGATGGAGGATATAATTACTTGGACACCAACTTTATCCCAAGAAGTTGATTTGTATGATATAGAATATCTGTGATTTCAATTTGTAAATGAGGCGAGTATAAAAGGTGAATGAATATTCATGAGTGAGACCCACGCTGAGATCAAAACATAATATGGCGGTCTTTCAGGCGTAACTAGATTTGAATTCGATTGGCGGTGAGATAATAACGCAAGTACTTTGTCTCCCCGTCTTCAGACAATGGCTGAAACTTGTAGAAGGATACCTGCAACAGGAGGACTTTGTTCCATAGCTGAAGAGGGGGAATGTGAAAACTGGGAGAGAGACGAAGCGGTTGACTTGGCGATTCGAGGAGAACGACTTTGCAGAGATGGCGAGTGGTCTGAAGGCATAAAGTGCTTGGAGGACGCTTTAGAAATGGGTCCAACGGACCCCGTAACCTTGAGCGCCTTATACAGCCAACTCGGGAACGCTCACTTCTTTATAAAATCCTACGACAAAGCTGTGGATATATATCGAAGAGGTTTGGAGCTCGCCCGCCAAGAAAGCGATAGACGCGCGGAGGCCAATGTGGCT
>CAUJGJ010000195.1:582137-594637 GCA_963170055.1 Halisarca cf. caerulea | reverse complement strand
TATCACAAACCCATCCTCCGAGAAGGTATTCATAGACCATCCTTGACGTTCCTTCTGTATTGCATGTGTTGTATCCTTCAGAGAACTGAGAAAATAGAGGACCTCAAATTGCTCTTCATCAATATGCATCACCTAATCAATGAATTTCGACCGCATCAGGTTTGGTCCAAATTCTAGTTGTTTGTGACTTTATGGCTTTCTGGGTTATTTTTTAATGTGATATTTTTAGGCACGCGAGACTCTCAAAGTGATACTGGAGAGGCAGTACCTTCAGAGGGAAGACATGATGAACACACTGCAAAGGTTTGGTCTGTTGTTTGTACAAGTTCATTTGCTAAAAGATTTTTTGAGCAAGTTGTTCGTACCGGCAGATCCATGGATACTGCACGTCACAGACTTAAGGAGTGTAAGATGATTGCTCAAAAGTTGAAAGAAGAGCTTGAGCGAAAGCGGAAATCCCCTAATCCACAAAAACCTGAACCCATGGATTCTTCTAGTAGTGCCTTAAATGTGAGCTGTGTGTGTTGTGTCTTGAAATGCATGTGTTCTTGTGCTTTGTCCACTCATCGTGTTTGAGTGCACAAAACTTCACTTATTTGAGTTGGACAATGTAATGTTGGGGAAAATCATCAGATGTGTACAGGCTAATGGATAGATGACCTGCTGGGAGTGGGTACTTACCTGTGTAAATGGATCATTAGCTTTGTAGAAATTTTCAGTTGCTGGATAAACCAGGGTCCTTGACAACCTGATAATACCTCTCTGGGCGAGTATGGAATGGAGGATTTGGGTTTGGCTAAGCAAGACTATACTCTGTCCACACACTAGACTTGGTGCGATACTGCTAATGACTTCTCAATTCACAAGTCCAGCATGGCCAATCTTTTCCTCCATGTTTGGGCCATTTCTTGGAAGAAATTACAAAGGGTCAGCAGCACCACACTACGTGGTACTCGTGTCCAAGTACTAGATGTGGGTGATCTCCTACAAAGGATCGGCAGCACCACACTATGTGGTACTTGTGTCCAAGTACTAGATGTGGGTGATCTCCTACAATTGGTTTGCTATTATCTTTCAGTGTTCTGGTTTGTTTGTAGACGGTTGCTCAAAGTGATGTGGTTTCGGGGGAAAGCGAAGATTTGTCCATGTGTGACTGCATTGACATGTTCATTCAATCTGTGGAGAGCAGTGGAGTGCAGTAGAGTAGCTCTTTCCTCTGTGTGTGTGTATGTGTGTGCATGTGTGCGTGCACACGCGCGTGTGAAGTTTTTATCACCTTGTTTTAATTAATTCCGAATTGTGTTCATAGAGCTACTGTTGCCATCATGCACACACACTCGTATAGCAATGGATTCAGTACTGGCACAACTACTCCAAAGACCCATGCAATGACACTGATGTGTATGATAGTGACTTGTGCTGTTAGTCTTGAAAGGAATTTCAGCCTAGGGATAGACACTAATGTTACTTTTAAAAGTTAAGTTCAAAATTACGTACAGCTAGGGGAGCTCTCGTGATGTTCCTCTTATAACAAAATATCATGTTTAAAGCCCTAGGGTAGAAATCCTGCAGAATGTGAATTTTAGTTCTGTTGACTTTCGTCTTGCATGAGAGGGTTCCACTGGCCATGGACATTTGGGCCAGACATTATATGTAATTTTCTGTTATAGAAACCACAGTGCTACATATTTGGGCATGCTAAGTTGTCATGGTAAAAAATAAAAGTAATATGATTAATTTAGTTGTCTTCTGCTGCTTGTTGGGTGGAGTCTGTTGCTGCAGGAGGCGGGGATGTTGACTTGGGACGTTGGTGTCCCAGCATAAAAGTGAAAGTTGTTGTTTTCTGAAAAGTGCCAGCGTCTCCCATGCTGTAACCCTGTTCATCGACATCTCCAGTGTTGTGGTAAGTCGTCAGCCCTCTGTTATTGTAGATGTAGGCCGACAATTCTTGTTGCTACAGAACAAAGAGAAATGGTTAAGTAGCGTGCATAAGCTCTTCACACACAAAGACACTGAGTAACAACGCACTGTTCTTTCTTCTGTAAAGTAAACACTTTTCTTGCTCTTACAACAGAAGCAACAGCAGCAGCAGATGGAGAACAACAGGAATATTAGAAGGACAAGAAGCCCAGCACCAACACAAACGGCCGTTGGAATGACCCAACTGGGTATTTGGGTGGGTGGTACGGGAACTCCTGAGATGGAGAAAAGTTTTTAAACCATGTGACCAAATAGCACCAAAAATACATAGAACTTTGATAGTAAGTACCCACAGGGGAAGGCAAAATAAGTGTACTCACTATCAGAGGTCAAGTAGAACTTGGATACCATAAATTATTAAAAGATTGCATATGTAAAACATTGCCACTTGGTGTTATGCCCAATATATTCATTCAAATCAATGTGGACTTGTGCACACTGCAATAGGAATGAACTAACACTAAATCTAATGGTGTCATGAAAATATTGCAGAAGGGAATTTCAACCCCAATGACATTCTTTTCTTCACATGCAATCTTTCATGATCTATGCCATTTAGTGAGTACTCTCAAGGGCAACTGATTCACCATACTCCTCTTACCTGGTGGAGGCTGGCAGACATTCGATATGACATTGGTACAGTTCTCGATGCCCCGCAGAGCATCACAACTGCATGGAATCTGCTGCGACAAAGGAAGTTGATTTGCACTTCCACAGATCTGACCAGAGGGACAGTCAACAGATGTTATCATGCAATCGTAATTGATTCCAGCAAAATCTGTGCAAGTGGAATCTGTAAAATGGATATGGTCACATGTCAGTCATGTGATTGTCACATGTCAGTCATGTGGTTGTAGAAATTCTTGGACATAATAGATTGATTTGGATGTGTTTTATCTTTGAACAGATAACGCACGTCACAATTTTTCATCAACAATCATTCAATCAGTTTTAGTTTAGTTGTGAGTACCTGAAGAAGCCCAAGTGGGCGAAACATTGTACAATTGAATGATTGTTGATGAAAAATAATGTGAAATGCATTATCTGTCCAAAGATAAAATTAAACACATCTAAATGGAAGTCATGTGGTTGTCACATGCTAACTGTGCCAGCTTACTGAGATTTCCTCCTGACATTAGAAGACTTGACAGGACCAAATTGACCCCAGGCCACATCTGCTGGAAAGCACTTTGTTCTGCAATCTGAGAAGGAAATTATCTCTTATTGGGAACATCTACTCGTAACTGTAACATCGTGATGAGTAGATATTGTTCCATTTGAGTCACTGGAAATACACAGTGCCATAGTCACAAGTGGTAGTACACAGTGAGCTACTGTTGAGTGCACGTACAGTGAAACCTCTGTAATAAGGACACCACTGGGACCACAGTAGGCTGTCCTGTACAGTGAAACCTCTGTAATAAGGACACCACTGGGACCACAGTAGGCTGTCCTGTACAGTGAAACCTCTGTAATAAGGACACCACTGGGACCACAGTAGGCTGTCCTGTACAGTGAAACCTCTGTAATAAGGACACCACTGGGACCACAGTAAGCTGTCCTGTACAGTGAAACCTCTGTAATAAGGACACCACTGGGACCACAGTAGGCTGTCCTGTACAGTGAAACCTCTGTAATAAGGACACCACTGGGACCACAGTAGGCTGTCCTGTACAGTGAAACCTCTGTAATAAGGACACCACTGGGACCACAGTGAGCTGTCCTGTACAGTGAAACCTCTGTAATAAGGACACCACTGGGACCACAGTGAGCTGTCCTGTACAGTGAAACCTCTGTAATAAGGACACCACTGGGACCACAGTGAGCTGTCCAGTGAAACTTCCCTAAAAAGGAGGACTAAGGTGTCTTTATTTCAGAGGATTCAACTGTACACATGTCAATGTGTACAGTTTCTGGGTGCCACTTACAGTAGCCTCTGGCTAAAGGTTCCCCAGGTTAAATAAGAATACCCTATACCCTATACCCAATGTGAGGGACTTCCAATGGGACAGAGCAATGGTCCTGTCTGAGGATGTTTCTGCATTTCGGAGGTGTCCTTTGATAGAGGGTTCACTGTACACCCTCAGGATCTGGAATGTGTTTAATACTTCCATTTACAGAATGTACTACACTGTCATGGTACAAGTTGGCGCTGCGAGGCTACATTCTTTAAACAAAATATTCCTTTAATTGTTAGTGTGATAAAGGGAAGCTCCTTATGGCAGACAAGCCAGTCCTTTTAGAATCTATTACACAAGAAACTTGTCCTATAGCTTCATCAAGCACTGGGTTAGGAGAATGGAAGGGTCCACACATACAGAGCTGTAATAAGGTCAGTACTCATTCAAGTAACACATTTACCACCTGATGAATACAAATTGGTTTTCTTGGGTACAAGGTTCTGGACGATACTGCTTTCCACACACAATTGAGTGACAGACACACAAACACACATGAGATCATCTGGTATGCACACACACACACACACACACACACACACACACACACACACACACACACACACACACACACACACACACACACACACACACACACACACACACACACACACACACACACACACACACACACACACACACACACACACACACACACACACACACACACACACACACACACACACACACTACACACACACACACACACACTACACACACACTACAAACACACACACACACTACACATATACACACACTACACATACACACATGCATGTCAGCACTCACAAGACAAGGCTACAACATACACAAGTTTACATTCAAACTCTCATTCTTTATTGGGTCAATAGAGCCTTGGGTTATGATAACAATGTCCAAACGGTAGCAATCATTGCCACATAAAACGTCCCTCAGGCTTTGAACAGTGGCAGGTTCTGACAACAAGTCATCCAATAATTGCTGCAAATTGGTGAATACCGACCCTAAGAATGTATCTGTCTGGTTCGAGAGGATGCTTCCTCCGGTGACAGTGAACTCTAAGCTAAGTCCAAAGATGTAACGTGTAGGTGTTGGTGTTGGTGTGGGTGTGGGGTCCGGCTGCCCTGAAGTAGGGGACTCCCCTAGAAATATACGAGCATATAGGAATAGACACATGTGATCACTGACTGTTTGATAATATTAAATACTTGCATGTGAGTTTGTATATACATGTATCATGTGTGTGAGGAGCTGAAACACACAAAACAAAACAATTCATGCTCATAAAGAACATATTAAATGAAATTTTCACAGAATGTGACCATAAACAATCTGAAGCTATTCCCTATCAATAAAATTAATTTAGAGATGAGCAATTACAGGGTTTAAAGCCGTAGTCCACACAACCTATGTATGAAAGGTTCCCACTGGGAAAGGAGGCGCAGTTAGCCTTCATTTACAAACTACCCAGAGAAGACAGTGCTGACAGGGTAGGTCGGTGGAGTGGTTGTGCGCGTGAAATTGAGAAGCCGTACCAGTATTCAATTAGCCCTATTACGTTTCATTGGAAGTTCCAAGAATTGAATAATCATTTTGATATGATATCAACCGTCGAGTATCAGCTCAGGGTACGTCCTTTTAACGGGAATCTGTGCACAAATGCCACCTCCATCACTAGACGATTATAGCAGAAATTGGTTTGTAGTATCCTCGGTTTAAGGACGTATTTTCAGGATTAGGTTGGAGTGTGGTGGTGGTTCAAGTCTGTATGCTGGTTTGCTCTCATTTGAGCGTAATGCTTTCTTATAATACTGACCGAATTTGCTAACTCGTTCACTTGAAGTAAGTGGAAATACGCAACTGAATTCACGCAGAAAGCTGCAATAAGCAACGGGTGGCTGTTCCTGGCTGCATAGATGTAGGTAGCGAATAGACTGCTGTAAAGATTAATACCGAGTTCGAACAAAAAATGACTTACCCGCGCTTGTAGAGACCCCCTGAGCAAAGGGGCTTCGATGCTGCAGGACTAGGAGGTACAAACAAGAAAGAAGAAGCGACCGACACCAGCTTCCATACATCCTGATCCTCGTGTGGGCGGTCCGGCGGGCCTTATTAGGGAGAAAATGGCGTCCATCTCTCAGCAAGCAGAAAAGTTATTTCAACTCAACCGCAACTTCGAAGCTGAAATTGAAGAAGTAAAACCATCATATGTATTCTAAAATTACAAGGTGTTTGTTATGGTACTCACACATAACCCAATATTCGTAATGTTTAATTGTACAGTTAGTAATTACCTTGAATGAAACATAATTAAATATCGAGATCTAGTGGTATTTACTTTCAATATTAGTTTATTTATTATTTAGGGTCGGGACTATGTCACCGGTCAGTGACTGATGACCTAGTCCCCAAATAAGGAGGCAATATTGCGGTCTGGCTACAGGAGGCTAATATACATGTGCAAAAATATGGAGCCTTGGTTTTATTGAGGGCTATGCACCCAATGTGGCGTTGGATTTCTGATGATGATAATGTTTGTTTTGTGGTAGGCATGGAGCTACAGTAGAGATGGTAAGTGCCTACACAAAGTCTTGAAAAGACGTGTTGACAAGTCGACCTCCCCATGCTCTTCATCCTAGCTGGGTCGAACTGCGTACTGCAGATCCTAACGGCAAAGCCTCCACCAGAGAGTGCTGTGCAGCTGATGAATACAATTGTAGATAGTCTGTTGGATGCCAGCAGTCAGTGGAGCCACAAGATTGGGGAGGGATTGACTTACAAGGTGAACATAAGCACTGAGGAGAATCTGGCTGTGGTCTGTACCAACACTTGTAACTTGTAATGCCACAGCCTGCAGTGCGGGCTATATTGTGGCCCCCTTGTTGGGCCCCCAAAGGAGCCCAACTGGGGGGTGAGCCACCAGACATAAGTGAGGGAGAGACCCACTGGATATGAGCCCGGCTGCCCCCACCATCCCTGATGGCCCCCTCGTGCAATCAGGGGTTGCCCCTCTGTGAGGTTGCAAGCCTCACGAGATGGGGAGGGCTGGGCTGCAGCTGGAGAGTGGTGGCGTGTCCACCTAACTCACAGCAGCAGTGGTTCCCAACCCTAAACTCGGTAATATCCAGGCTAATAGCATCTAGGGCACCAGCCAATGACCAGCACCCTGCAAAGAGTCTGATTAAGAAATACCCAAGTCATATTTAATGTTTCCAGTGGTTGAGGCTGACAGGTATGATTTCACCTGTAAGCAGCTGAGAGTTCCAGTTTTCATCCTTCCAAAAGCACCACCTGCTGGCAACAGGCTTAAGCTCTTAAAAGAGATTACTAACCAGCCCCTCACACCAACTGGACAACACACACACACACAATATATATATATAATATATATATATATATAATATACAGTCAGACCTCACTTATCCACCCACATCTGTTCTGGATGAAATTGCGGATAAATGAGGGAGCAGTAGTATAGTGTACAGTAGGATTATTGCAGATTTGTTCCGATAAAAACTTGTGGAAGGTGAGGGAACTGGATATCTGAGGTGCAGATACAGTAAGTGAGGTCTCACTGTATATATATATATATATATATATATATATATATATATATATATATATATATATATATATATATATATATACAGTGAAACCTCCATAATCCGACACTCCATGGGACTGAAATTAGATGTCAGATTACAGAGGTTGTCGGATTATCCAGTGCTTCATAGTACAGTTAAACATGGTGACTGTACCTCATAACATGGTCGGATTAGAGAGAATGTTGGATTACAGAGATTCCGCTGTATACAGTATATACATGCATGTGTACATGCAGTACTGCACACATGACGTGTGTGTGTGTGTGTGTGTATGTGATTGATTGATTGATTTTATTTAGACCGGGACACCCACTTAGCTCAATGGCCACTTTTCAGGTTACAAATACACAACACACAAACAAACATACATACTAATTAATTGTTACTGTGTGCATAGATAATCTATACATAAGTATGTATAGTTTATCTGTGCTGTGTGCACATGTGTGTGTTGTGTGTGTGCTTGTGTGCATGCATGCGTGCATGTGTGTGTGTGTGTGTGTGTGTGTGTGTGTGTGTGTGTGTGTGTGTGTGTGTGTGTGTATGTATGTGTACATGTATAATAGTTTGTTCTATCTTCAATGTATTTTTGTAGGTGAAGTTCCAAGATTTGGTTGACAATGCAAAACAGCTTGTCCATGTCCTCAATTACGATCTACTTCAATTAAAATCTATTCTTTTAAAGGTATCTATGATTACCGGGATTGTGTGTGTGTGTGTGTGTGTGTGTGTGTGTGTGTGTGTGTGTGTGTGTGTGTGTGTGTGTGGTGTACGTGTGTGTGTGTGTGTGTGTGTGTGTGTGTGTGTGTGTGTGTGTGTGTGTGCACGCCTGTGTGTGTGTGTGTGTGTGTGTGTGTGTGTGTGTGTGTGTGTGTGTGTGTGTGTGTGTGTGTGTGTGTGTGTGTTGACAAATATATGTAGTTGCATGTATTGCACAACAGAGTTATCGCAACCCATTTATGGTATTTGATAGTCTTCAATGACCTTTGTTGATATCTGATATTGTTTAATCGCTTGTTTGCTATCTTCTCCTTCGGTGCAGAAAATTAAGGGGTTTACACTAGAAGATATCTGGCTGCTACACCAGTCAGCTGTTCTATTGATAAGAGATGTTTTATCTAAAGTGTTAGTAGATCTTGTTAATGGACTTACGTTTCGCTGTTATCTAATTGCAGTAATGTGTGTCAATGTGTGTTTATGGTTGCCTAGCAATGCTAAAGATTGTATGATTGCTGGTGTCATAAGGACTTGCTCACGAATGTCAGAAACTCACTGGATATGTGCAGCAGTGATACCAGGTGTGTGTGTGTGTGTGTGTGTGTGTGTGTGTGTGTGTGTGTGTGTGTGTGTGTGTGTGTGTATGTGTGTTTGTGTGTGTGTGTGTGTGTGTGTGTTTGTGTTTGTGTGTGTGTGTGTGTGTGTGTGTGTGTGTGTGTGTGTGTGTGTGTGTGTGTGTGTGTGTGTGTGTGTGTGCGTGCGTGTGTGTGCGTGTTTGTGTGTGCATGCATGCATGTGCGCATGTGTGTGTAGCCCCTGTTGTGTGAGAGCTACCATACTTCAGCCTCGACATGAGCTCCGTGTGTGTTCAAAGGTGTAGTTGGTGAACTGCTGCTGTTGGCGTACTGCTCAACTGGTGGCAATCTGAAGGACACTTCAGCTGTGAGTTGCCCTTAAAACAACAGCCATGCATATTTTATGTTCACATCTTAACATTTACACACACACATCCCTGTTATGCACATTAGTGCGTGCGTTTGATGCTTTGTCTTCTCTAGGTAGCAAAGGATTGCCTCATACAATGTGTGGAGGGTGGGTTGGCATGTAGCCTGAGGTTGAAGTGTGTACAACAACTGGTGGGTGGATGATCTTGTTTGTTTGATTTGTGTTAGGAGTTTACAGTTGTCCTGCCAGTGGAACTGAGCGGGAGGGAGGCTGTTCGTGCCCAAGTGAAGAATGGTGTGTGTGTGTGCGTGTGTGTGTGCGTGCGTGTGTGGTGCGTGCATGTGTGCATGTGTGTGTGTGCATGTGTGTGTGCCTACATATGCATGTGTTTGTATGTGTGCTTATGTACTGTGTATGCTTGCATATGAAGTATGCAATGTGTATTAATGTTATGTTGACTTGCAAAGCATGTCACCCATTAGCTGTGATCTCTTTGACATCATATCGGAAGTCACTGATGTTGACACGAGACAGTCTTTTTTCAGTGATCTCTTGAAAATCATCTTCAGCAAATCATCAGGTGTGTGTCTGTGTGTTTGTTGAAGTGGTATGCCATCTCAGATGAAGGTTCTGACAGGTTGTGGTTATGTACACACTTTATCTCTACACCAGGTGATAGTTTGGTGTTGTTAGCACAGCAAGAACATCTCACCTTCTCCCACCAGCCTCATGGTCGAAGACGGCTCTTGTCACAGGTTTCCAGTGTCCATGTGTCTCTGTCCAGTGTGTGTCATGTGACCACAGAGCGTGTCATATCTGCACTACAGGTTGCACAGTTGCTGTCTGTGGACGCAAACTTTGATATCCTCCGTCATCACCTTGCGTTGCCGCATGTGAGAGTGCTCCATTCATCCACAATGCTGCAGCACACACTACTGTTTGTGTGGTTGTGTGTGGCTCTCAATGTATGTAGGCTCCTCTGAAAGGTGTGCTCATGTTTGCTTCATGTCTTCTGCACTCAGCCCCTCGCTCCCAAGACAGGATGTCAGGTTGGCACATGTAGCACTGCAGAACACCTGTGCCCTTTGCCCTGTGCCCTTTGCCCTGTGCCCTTTGCCCTGTGCGTTCTGCCCTGTGCCTTTTGCTCTGTGCCCTTTGCCCTTTGCCCTGTGCCCTTTGCCCTGTGCCCTTTGCCCTGTGCCATTTGCCATGTACATTGTGTTTGTGCACCTGTGCGATGAGCAATGCTGTGTAATGTACCATGCACACACTCCTGGTTAGCGCACACTCCTGGTTAGCACACACTCCTGGTTAGCACTCCTGGTTAGCACGCACTCCTGGTTAGGACACACTCCTGGTTAGCACACACTCCTGGTTAGCACACACTCCTGGTTGGCACACACTCCAGGTTGGCACACACTCCTGGTTGGCACACACTCCTGGTTGGCACACACTCCTGGTTAGGACACACTCCTGGTTAGCACACACTCCTGGTTGGCACACACTCCTGGATAGCACACACTCCTGGTTAGGGCCAGCAAGCATCCTATAGTTGGGTCCTTTTGTTTTCAAACACACTATTTGTTAACTCGTCAATGTGTTTTGAGGTGGTCCCTCTCGTTTCGTGCTTGTTAGATTTCTGCAGAACTGAAATAAAAGTTGCCTTTGACCAGTCGAACAAGACAGTCCTGTCAAATGCTCTAATGTTGGTCAGACAGTGCTCTCTGGAGGGGTCTCACGTGTTTCCAGCATACTCCAACTGGTTTCAGGTACAGTGGTGCATCGGTCTAGCTGATCACGCACGATCCCAACCTTTGTGTGTATGTACAGTGAGACCTCACTGATCCACACCTCAGACGTACAGTTCCCTCGCTTTATGTGCAATTTCATCCAGAATGGATCATCTGATGTGTGGGGATAATTTAGGTCTGACTATACTTCCATTCAGCCATTTTGCTATCCTACAGAGCATGTTAGTATGCACAAATGCCATGCACTCTCCCCAGTACTGAGCCTCTTGGTGTGTGTGCTGTAGTACTGAGCCTCTTAGTGTGTGTGCTGTAGTACTGAGCCTCTTGGTGTGTGTGCTGTAGTACTGAGTTCCTTGGTGTGTGTGCTGTAGTACTGAGCCTCTTGGTGTGTGTGCTGTAGTACTGAGTTCCTTTGTGTGTGTGTGTGTGCTGTAGTACTGAGCCTCTTGGTGTGTGTGCTGTAGTGCTGAGTTCCTTGGTGTGTGTGCTGTAGTGCTGAGTTCCTTGGTGTGTGTGTGTGTGCTGTAGTACTGAGCCTCTTGGTGTGTGTGCTGTAGTGCTGAGTTCCTTTGTGTGTGTGTGTGTGCTGTAGTGCTGAGTTCCTTGGTGTGTGTGTATAGTTCCGTTGGCTTGTCATTCAGTACTTACTCTATTTCAGACGAACCTTGGAGGTGGTCGGGAGAGTCTGGTAGTAGCTAACAGTCATCTTGTGTTGTTGTTGGATGTTCTGAGAGTGTTTGTGCCTCACGACAGCTCCAGTGCATTGAAGGTATGTGTCCCTATACACCAGTGTGCAGGCTTGCTGTTTCATGTGATTTCCATCTTTTGTGCTCACTTGTCCTCCTGCCCCCTCACTTGTCCTCCTGCCCCCTCACTTGTCCTCCTGCCCCCTCACTTGTCCTCCTGCCCCCTCACTTGTCCTCCTGCCCCCTCACTTGTCCTCCTGCCCCCTCACTTGTCCTCCTGCCCCCCCACTTGGCCTCCTGCCCCCTCCCTTGTCCTCCTGCCCCCTCACTTGTCCTCCTGCCCCCTCACTTGTCCTCCTGCCCCCCCACTTGTCCTCCTGCCCCCTCACTTGTCCTCCTGCCCCCCCACTTGGCCTCCTGCCCCCCCACTTGGCCTCCTGCCCCCCCACTTGTCCTCCTGCCCCCTCACTTGTCCACACATCCTCACCTGTCCTCTCCACCCCCTCGCTTGTCCTCCCCACCCCCTCACTTGTCCTTCCCACCCCCTCATTTGTCTCCCCCCACACAACTACACTTGTCTCCCTCACGCCCCCTCAGGACTGAGCAGTAACTGAATCCCATGTTAAGATCTTGTCTCCTCCGTTAGATGCAGTACATGTGTTTGGCCAGAGCTTTCCCTGAGAGCAGTCAACATGTTCTCCAATACAAGCAGGAGCTGCGAAGGAGACTTGACCAGTTGAATGTGCGTATGTGTTGAGTGGGTGGTCATCGTGTGTTGTGTTGATCTGACAGGCTGACACCATTGCCAGCTACATCTAACGTTTGCTTCAAGTTCTTCCCATATATTGTTCTGTAGTGTGTTGTTCTCTTGTGTGTTGT
>CAUJGJ010000195.1:519637-574637 GCA_963170055.1 Halisarca cf. caerulea | reverse complement strand
CATTTGTTTACGTAGCTTTGTAAGAATGCAATATTTGCATCTGTTGCCATGGAGATGTATTTGCAGTACCTGTCGTTGCAAAGTAATTCACAGTATTTGGACGCAGCCCATGAACTTCCTGAACCCCACGATGTGAGGAGGTTGAAGGGGATACAGCTACTAGAATTACCATCTTAAGTTTAAAGTTTGAATTGTTTTAGTGTAAATTAGAGCAGTCTTGTTTGATCACCTAAGATATCTCCATGTACTATGTTTATGGAGAGTTATTTCATCAGAATCTTGTGCTTTTGTTTACTCCTGTCAGCCCTTCTCGGTGGAATCTCTGCAACAAGTGCACAGACTTTTGCTGCGAGTTCTTCCAGAAAACAGCTCCACTATGAAAAAGCTGCAAGTGCATGTGGCGACGTAATCACATGAATGAACTTGTTATCACACAACAACGATCTTAATTTTTATATCCCATTTTATCTCAAATTGTATTCATCAATTCATCTTACGACAATGCAATGGAAAGCATGTCTCGCCATATGTCTACTATGTGGTTATTGAAAAGAGCAACATATTATACATATTGCAAAATAAAACCATTGAAAAGGCTTCTTCTAATATCTCTGATCAAATAAAAGAATTAAAGCTTTGGATGCATATGTACGCACTGAAGACTGCATGAATTCCCCATTTTAAAAACCCTTATTAATATCTTTATACCATTGCATATCTGTATATACACACACATGGAGAGAAAAAAAAGAAACAAAAAGCTGTCAGAAGTGGGATTCGAACCCACGCCTACATACGTAGACCAGAACACTCAACAGAGTGCAAGATTTGCTCTTGAGTCTGGCGCCTTAGACCGCTCGGCCATCCTGACAGACTGACAGGCAACGTGTTTGGAGGTCTATTTATAGCCACGTGACTCCTACCTGAGATGTGCGGACGCTGTGCTTGGTGAGAGAGCTTTTAAATAGCCTTTTTGCCCTTTTTGAACTCATTACTCTTCATAATCATTTCCTTAGCACAAGAAATCGAGGGGCAGTTGTTGCAGCTTGTGCCTACAAGCCCTCAAAGGGTCCCAAAGTTATCCAACCAAGCTGGGTCGGTCCTGCTGACTTCTGGCCATCCTACAATATTGGGCCACAGACCTACATGTAAGGTGCTGTGTGTGTGTGTGTGTGTGTGTGTGTGTGTGTGTGTGTGTGTGTGTGTGTGTGTATGTGTGTGTGTGTTTGTGTGTGTGTGTGTGTGTGTGTGTGTGTGTGTGTGTGTGTGTGTGTGTGTGTGTGTGTGTGTGTGATGTATATATTACTGTATATACTTCCCACAGGCCTGTTCTGCTCTCAGGCAAGCACAAGCATATCGAGCACTTCTCCCAGTCTCCCACTGTGAGTAGTAAGGAGGAGGCCTGTCAAGGTGCAGTGGGTGAGCGTGTGCTGCAGTGCATGAAGTGGGGGCTTGTTCCAAGCTGGCACAAGGGGGACCCTTTGAAGTTCGGCACACTGTTAAACAACTGTCGGTTGGATTCAATAGAATTTGGAGCAGAAAAGCCCTCCTTCAGAGGAGCCCTCCATAGGGGGCAGCGATGTGTGGTGGTCGCTGATGGGTGAGTGTCACAGACTACACATGTGAACATATATATGAGGTGTATTTTGTTGTTATTTATATACTGTCCCTTTGTGTACTATTCTCGCTGTACACAAGTATGGGGATGGGAAATGTACCCAAGTTGTGTATGTCCACACGTTTGCAGTTTCTATGAATGGCAGACTACTAAGCCTGGGTTGAAGCAGCCATATTTTATTCACTTTGCTGACAATAAGCCAACGGCGGAAACACAGGAAGTATTGGCAGAACAGGGAGTGGAATTTAAGGGCATCGACAACCCGCCCCCCAATGAGGGACGCATGCTTACTATGGCAGGACTGTTTGACATTTGGAGGCCACCACACGAGGTGAGGCTAAAAACTCAACAACTTCTGAACTAGCCCCAGGCGTATTGATCGTGAAATTGACCATTTTATTTTCTGAATTGATGTTTCCTAATTTTGCTTTTGTGGACAAAGTTGTCTTGGGATGTAGTAATGTTTTGTTTCCACTGGTTCTTAGGATGATGGCGACGTGCTGTTTACCTTCACTGTCATTACTGTCAATGCTCATCCAAAGTTTGCTCACATTCACGACAGAATGCCTGTGAGTGTGTGTGTGTGTGTATACATGCCTACATGTGTGCATCTGTTGCTCATGTCAGTATCAGCACTTAGTTGTAGGAGTGGAGGGAGAATGTGAGTTGAATATTCCTTTCCAGTGTACAGCCTTGTGCTCCCAACCTCAGTCAGGCTTTTGCAGGCCAAACTATTAACTCATTAGACTCCCGACTCCAATTTGTTGAGTACTTTGCACTTTGCACTTTCCTCTGACATTCTGTCCTAATGTCTTTTAGTCACTTCTGATCATTTCCCATGACTGCTGCCCCAAGCAATTAGTTGCCCATGGCAACACAGGAGGTGTGAGCACTAGTATTGGTCTCCAGACAATGCTCTTTATGTCTTCGTGTTATTCACCATGTGTGTTAGCATTGTGCCCTCACCGCACCCTCCGCAGGCCCTCCTGGATGGACAGAATGCCATTGCTCAGTGGCTGGATTTTGAGAACGTTCCAACACACAAGGTTTGTCCATTGATTTTGAACAACTCATTGTTTACTGGTTTTGGTATATTAAACAACAATAACAGATCTGATGTGATGTTGAGTTCAATGCTGTGTGTAGGAATAAAAAAAATATAAAAAGGAATACTGATCGAATTGACACTTATTACTGTAAATGGCCCACAAAAGCTCAAGTGGTCTGTTTATGTCCGAAACCTGTTCTGTGTCTGAAACTCTGTGTGTGTGTGTGTGTGTGTGTGCCATATTATCATCTGATTGCATGCAGCATATCTTTTCTTGGGTTCCATCCTCCCCTCTCCTTCATCCCCTCCTTCCTCTCCCCACCCTCTTCTTTGTATCACTCCCTCCTCCCCTCCTCTCCTCATTCCCTCCTCCCACCTCCACCTCCCAGGCTCTCAAACTACTAGAACCTGCTGACTGCCTGCAGTGGTATCCGGTGTCTACAGTTGTGAACAGCATCAAGCACAAGTCACCTGAATGCATGAGGAAGATTGACCCAGAGTGTGTGGGTGGTGTTCTAAATGCATGTGTGGTTTTCTTTGTGTGTCACTGCCTGCTGAGTACAGAGTACACACGATCTCATACACACACAAGTTTACTATATCCCTTGGTTTGTACGTCCCTCGTGTATGTCCTGGTGCCCCTAGATGCTCTATGCCATACGCAGACAGTGGAATCTCTATAACGGACCTCTTGTGACCTGATAATAGCTTGTTGTAGGCAGATGTCTGATATTCGTACTACGTTTTACATGCATAACAATCGATCTGGACCCACAAACACATTTGGTCTGTTATAGAGGTTTCTGCTATTGGGGAGTTATCAGAGGTCCCACTGTGTACCATTGCATATGCATGGTATGTACGTATGTATGTATGCAAGACCTATGGTGTTCCCTGTGAATGTTGCCCTGTGCAGTGAGACCTGCTATTCAGGACACTTGAAAATCTGACACCTGTATGAACTGGACATTAGGTTATGGTTCCAAATTCTCATACACATATGAATGGCTACTGCCCTGCCTGTATTGGCATGCCTAGGTATGTTTTTGAAAAAAAATAGCATTTGAAATAATGAATGTCTAAACTTTGAAGCCCCCCTCCCCCCATTTTTTGGAAGTCAAAGGTAATAAACATTGAAGTTTATTTATTTCCTAGTGACCACCTAATGGTGTGAGTGGTATTAGTTAAAATGGGCACCAACATATCCATACCCCCTCCTCCACACACACAGACTGGAGGTGAATAGCAAACATATCCATGACCCCCCCCCCCCCCTCCACACACACAGACTGGAGGTGAATAGCAAACATATCCATGACCCCCCCCCCCCCCCTCCACACACACAGACTGGAGGTGAATAGCAAACATATCCATGACCCCCCCCCCCCCCCTCCACACACACAGACTGGAGGTGAATAGCAAACATATCCATGACCCCCCCCCCCCTCCACACACACAGACTCGAGGTGAATAGCAAACAGAAAACCCTCAAGTCCTGGTTCACTCCTATGAAGACAGCTGCAGCACCTCTGGATGGTAGTGCCTCAGAGTCCAAACCACCAGAGAAGAAATCAAAGGTTTAGTTCATTATCCTTGTCAACTGCTGAGATAGTTGAATACAAATGACAGAGAGCTTTTAAGCATTTGTATAGATTTCCTGATTTTAATACAATTACATTCATAAACAATTCCATCAATACGTGTAACTTGTAAAGCTATTATGAGTGTGGTAGTTACAAAGGGCATGAATGTTAGAGGATAATTTGCACATTTAACAAGCTACGAGTCCTTCAGCATAACTACAGCACGTTCCAGCATGTGGAGGATGGAGCCACCATCACAAAGGTCTTTCCCAGTTCACCAGTCAAATCCATTGCTGTTGTGAATGATGTCCTTCAGTTTTGGACTATTCTTGGAATAGAACTGACTGTACCATCTCCTGTGCTTGACCATCATGCTTTCTTCTTTCATAAACAATGGCTTATTCCTCCACATCTTATTGTTCCAAATCATCACATCTCTATCAACCTGTACAGACACAAAGTACAATAGATAAGGGCAGATCTCGAGGGTACCACACACACACACACACACACACACACACACACACACACACACACACACACACACACACACACACACACACACAGAGAGATCAGTCCTACAAACCCATAGTATATTCACACCTGTAAAGCTTCCAAGTATAAAGTCATCTTGGCAACAAAGGTGGGCACAAATCTGCTGCAGTAGACCCGATGCAGCATCCTCTGTACCATGGGCTCCACTGGAGTCACACTCTGTACTATGGCTACGTCGCCAAACGGTGTCTTGAAGTGAAGGTTCACCAGACCAGGTCCATCCTGAGGAAACAGGAGGTATTATAGTTCAAAAAAAAGTTTGCACATGCATGCATGCCATTATTGAGCAGACCTTTGCCATATTTATACCAATACTGTTACAGGTATGCACACACACACACACACACACACACACACACACACACACACACACACACACACACACACACACACACACACACATGCACACACACACACACACACACACACACACACACACACACACACACACACGAGAGAGAGAGAGAGAGAGATTGGTTGGGATCCATTGAAAGAATAGGGCAAATTCTACACACAAACCTGATGAACTATGACATACGTCCGAGTGAAAGGAAGTTTCCAGCCGAAAAAGTCCAGGTCGTGAGCAACTTGGAGCTCTCCAATATGGCTGTTGGGTTCCTCCATCTGTGCCCACTCGGCCACCCACAAGTGCTGAAAGATGTTCCACTTTTTCTGAAAAATGTTTCTAATGTCCGTTCCTGCGGCAATGATTGGGCGGTGTAGGTGTCCAAGATGGGCAATGTCTGCACCATTTTCAGGTATTTCCTATTAGAGCAATAGACACAACAACTTGACGCCAACCTCAATAGGGACAGGAATTGCAATATAATAATATTATGTGCAGTGGAGAGGAGTCAGCTCTGAGGACAGAGATCACAACACATTCTTTCTCAATATCGAGTGGAACTTGCTTAGTATGTACCTCAAAGGGGACACAAAAATCAGTACTTATTATTACGAGGTACTTACTATCAGGGTTGGTTTATGTACATGAGGTATATATACACAGTGACAGAATGAGGAGTACTTACTATCCAGGAGTATGTACTAAACCAGGTACTTACTATCAGGGTTGGTTTATGTGCATGAGGTATATATACACAGTGACAGAATGACAAGTACTTACTATCCAGGAGTACGTAGTAAACCAGGTACTCACTAAGCAAGTTCCACTGTAATCATGAATTCATGAGTTATTCGTGTGGATTAGGATGTAAATGACCTCAGCAAGTACTGATTTGATCAAAGATACTGAAACACTTTCTAGTGTGGTGGATCTGTAGCTGCAGCTCTGGACACATGATCACATGGCTTTATTGTGGACAAGGTTAAACCGAGGCATGTGTATGCTCAGATGGGTTACAAGAATTATAGTAACGTGAAAAAGATAAATGCCTGAAATGACATACGGTGCTTCCCCCACCAGCATCCTGTGCAGTGGTACAGCTCCAGGGCTTCCCGGTTGCCAGGAAACGGTTTCCTGGAAAGCCCCCTTGTACCTAATATAATATATGCTGCAGCCACCAGTAGTATGCTATTAACGATGCAATTAACCCCCCAAACCGTACTCTTAGACTATTTGTCATCTGCACACCACAACACAACTGCTGTGTTCTATTCTGTTTAGGATATGCTTCTTCTCTTTCTGACACATGGATGTGGTACCATGGCTTTCAAAGTAAAATGGCAATTTAAAAAAATAAACAATGTTAAAGATAAAGTAACTACCGGGGAACATGGCTAGCTTCCTTAGGGAGTACCATGTTTACTGACCTCATCCTTCATAAGCTACGACCCTGGGGCTTTTGGTCAGTTATAAGCCATGTGGTATCTGTAGCAGTGAAGCTGCATTGTACGTGGTACTGGCTGTAGTAAGGAATGACTACTTGGTTTTGGAGTGTCTTCCACAAAAGGTTCCTGCACACTATATACCTAAGATGACAGTTTAGAACACCTTTTTTCCTTCTAGTTATGCGCCTGGTTTAGCCACTTTATAAATTCTCTGATTTGTTACGATTAGAACTACAGTCAACCCAGTGCCAGGACCACTTGTACAAAGGACCACCTCTCTATACAGACCACAGTATAGCCAGCTGGCCCGTGGTACACCTCGGTGATATCAATATACTTCGGGATTAGGACAAACTGTCTACGGAAACCAGAAGTATTTGACCCTCTAATGGTCTTCATAAACAGGCTATACTGCACGTGTGCATAACAACCAAGAGCAACGCCCATTACCGTACTTGGATATGACAATTGATGTAGTGAGTTGTTTGTCCTTGGTAGGTCCATTCCTTGTTTGTAATCTGCGGCATCTCCTCAGGTTCCCACAGGGGGTCACTGCCTTCAGCGTGGTACCACATCAAGACACTGTCATTCCTCTCCATGCAAGGCCAAGACTTCAGCTTGGCAATCTCTGGCACTTGACTAGGATCATCAGCGTAGGGTATGGTCACGCACTTTCCGTCGCTGCCACGGTAACGCCATCCGTGGAACGGGCACTCGAGGCAGTTGCCGATAACTTGTCCCCCGACCGCTAGGTTGGCCCCCATGTGCAGGCAATACGCTTCCAGCACGTGCACCTCTCCATCTTCTCCTCGAAACACAGCAAAATGCTCGCCTAGCTGCTGCACGTATTTCACTTGCTTGTACGGTACTTCGTCTGAGTAGCAAACGTGAAACCAACCGTTGGGGTACACTGGCGGAAGATCTCCGATTTTCCGTGTCTTTCTGACGATGTTAGCAGAATTTCTCTTGTTCTGCTCACGCGTCTCCACGTAGCCTCGATCACCGAGGTGGCGTACCAAGTTCAGGGGTTGGAAGAAAACACGGTACAGTTTAACAAGAAACCACAAAAATATTGCTGGGACAAAGTACACCATCAGCCCAAGGAGGTAGGATAATGCAGGAACGATTGTGCTAACTGGGCTGGACAAGAACGAGGATAAAAAATTGGAAACATCTCGAAAAGAACCAAAAATTAAAACATCTTCCCATGTCAAAGGGAATTTGAAAAGATTGGCTCCTTGGTAGCAAGTTGCTGCTGCAACACAAAGCAGCAAGAGGATGAGAATATCCTTCATAACCTCTGTACACGTGAACCGACTGTCCGGTCTGTCTTCGCTAGTAGACACTAATAATGCATTCCATTACCAGCAAGACATTGCCTAATAATATGCAGTAAAGCACGAGAAAAATCGACTGCCCATGCCAATGGAATTCATAGCTGAAAAAATGGCGACCAACTCTACCATTATGTCCCGCTCGCGCGCCAGACCCCACTCCATATGGAAAGCCAAAGTGGACAAAATTCGGTATCAAAACCCGATCCTTGATCCTCGATCCTCGATACCCGATCCTCGATACACGATTCTCGATACATGATTCTTGATCCTCGATACACGATTCTTGATCCTCGATACACGATTCTCAATACACACACACACACACACACACACACACACACACACGTGCAATTACACGTGTTCCATGCATTATGCATGGTCACATGGTCACATACATGTGGAATGCATGCATAATAATCATGATTTTACACCTACATATCACACAGAGCATAATAATATAATAATATGCTGCACGTGCACATGCAAAACTGTCACACAAATATACGTGCAATTGCACACCTTATTATAATAACTGACACAGCAATATCATATCATGTACATTACTTAATTAAAAGTGCATGGACACACAATGTTCATGAAGTGCTGTGGATGTGTGTGTGTATAGTACTGGATATGGTGCTCCTGTGACAAATATTTCTCACTAGCACCACACACATCCACAGTGGACACACATGGAGTTTCCGCAAAGTGTTGTGGATGCATTAATTTTGTGCACTGTTAATTTCTCACAGACGAACACACACATGCAATAAATATTGCAGTTCGTTTATTTCCCAGTGACCACCTAATGGTGTGAGAGGTATTAGTTGGAATGGGTGCCAACATAACCATGTCCCCCCCCGTACAGACTGGAGGTGAATAGCAAGCAGAAAGCCACGAAGTCCTAGCTTTAGTTCACTCCTAAGAAGTAAGCAGCATCTGTCTGGATGGTAGTGACTTGAGTCCAACCCACCAGAGAAGAAATCAAAGGTTTAATTATCATCCTTGTCAACTGCTGAGATAGTTGAATACAAATAACAGAGAGTTTTAAGCATTTGTACAGATTTCCTGATTTTAATACAATTACATTCATAAATGATTCCATCAATACCGTACACTGGGAAAGTTTCACGGAGTAAAACTTTGCAAATCCCTAGATTTCACGATCTTCACGAAAAAAACTTTCACAAATTGGTTATTAGTCAAGGACACGATGTATAGAACAGAGCTAGCATTCGCGAAGTGAAGTTTCACAAATGCTGTCAACTTTGTGAAATTCGCGAAACTTTATCCCCGTGAAACTTTCCCAGTATACGGTACATGTAATTTGCTAAGCTGTTACAAGTGTAGCAGTTACAAAGGGCATGAATGTTAGAGGATAATTTGCACATTCAACAAGCTACGAGTCCTTCAGCATAACTACAGCACGTTACAGCATGTGGAGGATGGAGCCACCATCACAAAGGTGTTTCCTAGTTCACCAGTCAAATCCATTGCTGTTGTGAATGATGTCCTTCAGTTTTGGACTATTCTTGGAATAGAACTGACTGTACCATCTCCTGTGCTTGACCATCATGCTTTCTTCTTTCATAAACAATGGCTTATTCTTCCACATTTTGTTGTTCCAAATCATCACATCTCTGTCAACCTGTACGGACACAAGCAGATCACCATAGATAAGGGCACAGTGTACCATAGATACACACACACACACACACACACACACACACACACACACACACACACACACACACACACACACACACACAAGAAATCAGTCATACGAACTTGGTATATTCACACCTGTAAGGCTTCCCCATGTAAAATCATCTTGGCAACAAAGGTGGGTACAAATCTGCTGCAGTAGACCCGATGCAGCATCCTCTGTACCATGGGCTCCACTGGAGTCAGACTCTGTACTAAGGCTACGTCGCCAAACGGTGTCTTGAAGTGAAGGTTCACCAGGCCAGGTCCAACCTAAGGAAAAGGGAGAAAGTTTGCATATGCTTTGCAAGCCATTCTTGAGCAGACCTCATGCATGTTTACACCAACACGGGTATAATAGGCACAGGGGACTACAGGTTTGCACACACACACACACACACACATACACACACACACACACACACACACACACACACACAGATACCGACATTGGAAAGTATTGTAATCAATATTGTTTGAGAATTTAGTGAATTAATGGGTTTCATTTACGAGTATTTTGGTTCATGAATGTTTTAGTCTGTATAGTACTTGTGCAATACCAAGATGGCAGACATTGCAAAACCTAATTTAAGCCTTAGGATATTTCTGCATGAACTGAGATGAGACAATATGAAATATGTCACCTCAATAATCCAACATTCCCCCTAATCCAACAATCTTCCGAGCTACACTAACAGTCCCCATGTTAATGTATACTTAGAGTCACTTGATAATCCAACAACCTCTGTAATCTGACACCTTCTTGTTCCATTGTACACTGAGACACTGTCATGCACACAGAGAGAGAGTTTGGTTCGGACTTATTTTAAATTAACAGAATAGGGTGAATTCTACGCACAAACCTGGTGAACTATGACATTCGTCCGAGTGAAAGGAAGTTTCCAGGTGAGGAAGCCCAGATCGTGAGCAACCCTGAGCTCTCCAATATGGCTGTTGGGTTCCTCCATCTGTGCCCACTCGGCCACCCATGTGTGCTGAAAGATGTTCCACTTTTTCTGAAAAATGCTTCTAATGTCCGTTCCTGCAGCAATGATTGGGCGGTGTAGGTGTCCAAGATGGGCAATGTCTGCACCATTTTCAGGTATTTCCTATTAGAGCAATAGACACAACAACTTGACACCAACCTCAGTAGGGACAGGAATTGCAATATAATATTATGTGCAGTGGAGAGGAGTCAGCTCTGAGGATAGAAACACTCCTTCTCAATATACAGAGAAACTTGCTTAGTACGTACCTCGAAGGGGACACAAAAATCAGTACTTCTCATAATTATGAGATACTTACTATCAGGGTTGGTTTATGTACATGAGGTATAATACACAGGGACAGAATGAGGAGTACTTACTATCCAGGATTGTGCACTAAACCAGGTACTTGTTACTACAGTGGAACCCCTCTAATCCAGCCCCCTGAATTGGGGACACCCCTCTAACGTGGACACATGCCACTGGAACCAAATATTCCACTATAATAGGCCACAGTACATTATCAACCCCTGAAGTGAGGACACCTCAATATAATCAGGACAGTGCTTTCTTGTCCCAAGGTGTCCAGATTAGAGGGGTTCCACTGTAATCAAGTTCAACTGTAATCATAAAATTCATGCCACTTGCAACAATCTATGAATACAATTATCATGCCATGAATATTATAATTACAACCGACTTGCTCACGATTTGGTGAGTGTTCATCTAGTTTCGATGAATGATCATGCTTATGGAATTTTCTGGAAATTCTATTCTGCCACTGTGCCACGACTTCCAAAGTGGTGGCTTTGTAGCACAAAACAACACAAAATAGTTGATTTTCTGTTCAACCAGGGAGGTTGCCAAATTCCATACACACCAGCAATCATCAATAGGAAGGTGGGCTACAAGTTCATGGCATTGTCCTACTACACTTGTTAGGTGGTAATTTGATTTGCTAAAGCATCAAAGTATGACAAGCGGAAAGACCTTTGTTTCTGCTTCAGCAAATGACTTTCCATTCTTTCTTTGGCTTACACAGGTTTTATAATTCAATTTATTGGACAAATAACAGTAGTGACACCAATATTGTTCAGTAACATTGGTATAACACCCTAACCCTAACCCAAACCCTCTTTATGACCACAGTATAGGCTGACCCATGGTACACCTCAGGGATACCAATGTACTTCACGATAGGACAAACTGTCTACAGCAGCCAGAAGTATTAGGCCCTCCAATGGTCTTGATAGACAAGCTAAACTGCATGCATGCATAATGATCAAGAACAACGCCCATTACCATACTTGGATATGACAATTGATGTAGTGAGTTGTTTGTCCTTGGTAGGTCCATTCCTTGTTTGTAATCTGCGGCATCTCCTCAGGTTCCCACAGGGGGTCACTGCCCTCAGCGTGGTACCACATCAAGACACTGTCATTCCTCTCCATGCAAGGCCAAGACTTCAGCTTGGCAATCTCTGGCACTTGACTAGGATCATCAGCGTAGGGTATGGTCACGCACTTTCCGTCGCTGCCACGGTAACGCCATCCGTGGAACGGGCACTCGAGGCAGTTGCCAATAACCTGTCCCCCGACCGCTAGGTTGGCCCCCATGTGCAGGCAATACGCTTCCAGCACGTGCACCTCTCCATCCTCTCCTCGAAACACAGCAAAATGCTCGCCTAGCTGCTGCACGTATTTCACTTGCTTGCGCGGTACTTCGTCTGAGTAGCAAACGTGAAACCAACCGTTGGGGTACACTGGCGGAAGATCTCCGATTTTCCGCGTCTTCCTGACGATGTTAGCAGAATTTCTCTTGTTCTGCTCACGCGTCTCCACGTAGCCTCGATCACCGAGGTGGCGTACCAAGTTCAGGGGTTGGAAGAAAACACGGTAGAGTTTAACAAGAAACCACAAAATTATTGCTGGGACAAAGACTTGAAAGTACACCATTAGCTGAAGGAGGTAGGATAATGCAGGAGCGATTGTACTTGCTGGGCTGGACAAGGAGGATAAAAAATTGGAAACATCTCGAAAAGAACCAAAAATTAAACCATCTTCCCATGTCAAAGGGAATTTGAAAAAATTGGCTCCTTGGTAGCAAGTTGCTGCTGCAACGCAAAGCAGCAAGAGGATGATGATATCCTTCATAACCTCTGTACGTGTGCCCTGCCTGTCTTCGTCGGTAGACAGGATAATAATGCATTCCGTTGCGTTCCGATACCAGCAAGACATTGCGTAATCTACAGTAAAAGCCTGCCACGCGGCACGTGAATATCGGTTGATACCTTACCAATGACATTCATAGCTGAAAAAAATGGCGACCAACTCTACTGTAATAATGATGGTCTATGTATTAAAATTTGTATTCACGGTAACATGCTTTCTACTAATGGTTCATCCTTCCATTATGGAACTGGTGTTTATCTTTTCTCATTGTTGTCTGTGATAATAGTACTTACTGACCATTATTACAATTATGAAGTATTTCCGAAAGATGTCTGCAGCTGTATGGTGAAACCTGTCTATAACAATCACTCATAAGATGCCTTTATGTAGAGATGCTTTAGTTTCACTGAGATGGTAGAGCATCGAGAGGTATTGTAATGCAGTAGGAGAATTCAGTTTAGTCATTAATTGAAACACCGTCCATCTCGCGACATGCACTACTTCTTCTTGTTATCCCAAACATAGACCATGCAGCAAGCATAAACCATGAAGTCCTGGTTCAGTCCTATGAAGACAGCCATGGCACCTCTGGATGGTAGTGCCTCAGAGTCCAAACCACCAGAGAAGAAATCAAGGGTTTAGTTCGTCATCCTTGTCAACTGCCAAGACAGTTGAATATAAATGACGAAGAGTTTTTAGCATTTGTACAGATTTCCTAATTTAATACAACTACATTCATAAATAATTCCATCAATACATGTACATTGCAAAGCTGTTACCAGTGTAGCAGTTACAAAGGGCATGAATGCAAAATGATCATTTGCACATTCCAATGCAACAAGCTATAATTCCTTTAACTACAGCATGTTACAGCATGTAGAGGATGGAGCCATCGTCACAAAAGTGTTTCCTAGTTCACCAGTCAAATCCATTGCTGTTGTGAACGATGTCCTTCAATTTTGGACTATTCTTGGAATAAAACTGACTGTACCATCTCCTATGTTTGATCATCATGCTCTCCTCTTTCATAAATAAGGACTTATTAGTCCACGTTTTGTTGTTCCAAATCATCACATCTCTATCAACCTGTACGGACACAAGCAGATCACCATAGACAAGGGCACAGTGTACCATAGATACACACACACACACACACACACACACACACACACACACACACACACACACACACAGAAATCAGTCATACAAACATAGTATATTCACACCTGTAAGGCTTCCACATATAAAATTATCTTGGCAACGAAGGTGGGAACAAATCTGCTGCAATAGACCCGATGCAGCATCCTCTGTACCATGGGCTCCACTGGAGTCAGACTCTGTACTAAGGCTACGTCACCAAACGGTGTCTTGAAGTGAAGGTTCACCAGACCAGGTCCAACCTAAGGAAAAGGTAGGTATTAGTCCAAAAAAAGTTTGCATATGCTTGCAAGCCATTCTTGAGCAGACCTCATGCATGTTTACACCAACACCGGTATAATAGGCACAGGGGACTACAGGTTTGTACACACACACACACACACACACACACACACACACACACACACACACACACACACACGCACACGCACACACACACACACGCACACACACACACACAGCATACACACACACACACACACACACACACACACACACACACACACGCACACACACACGCACACACACACACACAGCATACACACACACACACACACACACACACACACAGAGCATACACACACACACACACACACACACACACACACACACACACACACACACACACAGAGTGAGAGAAAAAGGTTGGTTGGGACCTATTTAACAGAATAGGCAAATTCTACACAAACCTGATGAACTACGACATTTGTCCGAGTAAAAGGAAGTTTCCAGCTGAGGAAGCCCAGGTCGTGAGCAACCCTGAGCTCTCCAATATGGCTGTTGGGTTCCTCCATCTGTGCCCACTCGGCCACCCATGTGTGCTGAAAGATGTTCCACTTTTTCTGAAAAATGTTTCTAATGTCCGTTCCTGCAGCAATGATTGGGCTGTGTAGGTGTCCAAAATGGGCAATGTCTGCACCATTGTCAGGTATTTCCTATTAAAGAGATAGGAATTTTAATAGGTGGAATCTCATTATAATGAATCCCAGGGGACACTATCGATAATAATTGTTCTCTAAATCAGAAATCCACTATGACCACAGGCCCAGCTGAAGGTATTTTATGCTGGTCAGGTTATACATGTAGGTATACAAGTGTTATAATTGTAATGTGAGGTATACACACATACATGCTATACCAACTTGAAACAAAGGCAAATTAACTTAAGAACAATAATGGTTGTAGACAAGGTTCAAAACAACATTCCCATGTAACACATGGAACAGAAACGTAACATCACAGACCGTCATAGATATCAACAAAATGGCTGTCACGGCAGTCATTCATTACTTCTTGAAGCTTTGAACACTCAACTATGCTACTATTTACTTCACATTAGACTCAATTTTGGGACCATTTTGTGTGCGATCTGTATCATGATAGTATCAGGTAGGGAGATACATATGGTGATTTTTGGCTGAGAATATTGGCTTTTTGTTTTTTCTTGAAGTGAAGTCTCCAAACTTGGTCTGGTCATGACTGGACTGATCCAGATAGACGTTCATGGTACATGACTAACTGGGACACGTGGAGTTGTTCACTAACTGGGACACGTGGAGTTGTTCACTAACTGGGACACGTGGAGTTGTTCACTAACTGGGACATGTGGAGTTGTTCACTTTGCGCAGAAATTCACTGTAAGAGTGTTCTTTATAGCGAATTTCCGCTGTACTAGCTGTTTGCACAATGGAGAGGAGGCAGCTCTGAGGATAGAGATCACAACACATTCTTTCTCAATATAGAGTGGAACTTGCTTAGTATGTATCTCAAAGAGGACACAAAAATCAGTACTTATTATTTCGAGGTACTTACTATCAGGGTTGGTTTATGTACATGAGGTATACACAGGGACAGAATGAAGAGTACTTACTATCCAGGAGTGTGTACTAAACCAGGTACTTACTATCAGGGTTGGTTTATGTACATGAGGTATACACAGGGACAGAATGAGGAGTACTTACTATCCAGGAGTATGTACTAAACCAGGTACTCAGTAAGTAAGTTCAACTGTAATGCACGTAAATATATTACGAGATATTTGTGTGGACTAGGATGTAATGTGAACAAGGCAATCCTTAAAAAGCCATACAGTAGCTATATCGTATGGTGATTGTGCAACCATCAGAAATTTAGTAATAGAGTGAGGTCTGATATATGCCATAACAACATGTTGACTCATATCAGACCTGGATAAATATGGCAGACAATTCGTAGCTACTGATTTCCAGGCACACTTGGATAAACAAAAGCCAAATCTGAAATCTGAAAATGCTATAGTTTACGTATCCAATTTACCTATTCTTGATAGATTTTTTTGAGAATCATGGATTGAGTGGGGGTCTACCGCCCTGTTCTGCAAAAGTGAAGGGGCTTGAACCCCCTCCCTCGCCCCCCTTGTGCCTCTCCCCCACCCCCCTGACCTCAATATGACAATTGATGTAGTGAGTTGTTTGTCCTTGGTAGGTCCATTTCTTGCTTGTAATCTGCGGCATTTCCTCAGGTTCCCACAGGGGGTCACTGCCCTCAGCGTGGTACCACATCAAGACACTGTCATTCCTCTCCATGCAAGGCCAAGACTTCAGCTTGGCAATCTCTGGCACTTGACTAGGATCATCAGCGTAGGGTATGGTCACGCACTTTCCGTCGCTGCCACGGTAACGCCATCCGTGGAACGGGCACTCGAGGCAGTTGCCGATAACCTGTCCCCCGACCGCTAGGTTGGCCCCCATGTGCAGGCAATACGCTTCCAGCACGTGCACCTCTCCATCTTCTCCTCGAAACACAGCAAAATGCTCGCCTAGCTGCTGCACGTATTTCACTTGCTTGCGCGGTACTTCGTCCGAGTAGCAAACGTGAAACCAACCGTTGGGGTATACTGGAGGAAGATCTCCGATTTTCCGCGTCTTCCTGACGATGTTAGCGGAATTTCTCTTGTCCTGCTCACGCGTCTCCACGTAGCCTATATCACCGAGGTGGCGTACCAAGTTCAGGGGTTGGAAGAAAACACGGTAGAGTTTAACAAGAAGCCACAAAATTACTGCTGGGACAAAGTACACCATCAGCCCAAGGAGGTAGGATAATGCAGGAGCGATTGTACTTGCTGGGCTGGACAAGGAGGATAAAAAATTGGAAACATCTCGAAAAGAACAGAAAATTAAGAGATCTTTCCACGTCAAAGGGAATTTGAAAAGATTGACTCCTTGGTAGCAAGTTGCCACTGCAACGCAAAGCAACAAGGTGATGATGATATCCTTCATGATCTCTTTGTACGCGTGATCTGTCGTCTAGTGCATTCTGATACGCGGAGAAGATTCAATTGTATTCATAGAATTCATTCTAGTTCACCTTGCTGAAAAAATGGCGACCAAATCTCGTATGTCATAGCCGGATTGTCTTTTTGGACTGAATAATTCTAGAGTGGTCGACATATTCTTGGCTAACTATCGATTATTATAGTATATTGTTTTTAAGGGATGAATGCCCAAAAGGTGAGTATTTAAATGTTGATAAGTACGTTACCTTTGCTAGGTTTATTTAAAAGTTTGCACGGTTGTAAAGACAGATATTGGTAAAGATAACCATTCACAATAACTTGACATTTTCTACAAATATTTATCCTTTTATTTTGAAACTAGTGTTTATTTATTTTTTCTCATTGTCGACTGTGATACTTACCGACCATTGTTAAATATTCTTCAAAGATGTCTTGTTTACGGTGAAACCTGTATATAACGACCACTCACGAGTTGGTGAGGTGGTAGGGCATAGAGAGGGTATTGTGATGCAGTGGGAGAATTCAGAACAGGTGATTGATGAAGCAACATTCTTCTCGCCACATGCACTACGTATGTCTTGTTGTTGCTGTTAGTTGGAGCTCAGAGAGGCAAGCATGGCTAGACAGCATAGCTGTAGCAAAAGTTAGAGGTACTTATCCACAATGTTCCACTTCACCCTATATGGGCCAGCATGCAGTGGTCTCTATAGACAGGTGGTCCTTCTGTACAGGTGGTCCTTCTGTACAGGTGGTCCTTCCGTACAGGTGGTCCTTCTGTACAGGTGGTCCTTCCGTACAGGTGGTCCTTCCATACAGGTGGTCCTTCTGTGCAGGTGGTCCTTCCGTACAGGTGGTCCTTCTGTACAGGTGGTCCTTCTATACAGGTGGTCCTTCTGTACAGATGGCCATATTTACAAGATATTACCATATGTTTGTTATTTTTCTTCTTTGTACAGATCTTACAGGGAGCCACTAAGCTGTCCCTGGGTGCAAGCTTGCTGTGTGTGATTGTTTGCCTGCTGTACCTTCTTGGAAAATTGCCCCTTGTGGAGACCAATCTTGTGATCACCCCAGGATTGTATGTGTGTGATGCTGATCACCCCAGGATTGTATGTGTGTGGTTTGATCACCCCAGGATTGTATGGGTGTGGTCTTGATCACCCCAGGATTGTATGGATGTGGTCTTGATCACCCCAGGTTGTGTGTGTGGTCTTGATCACCCCAGGTTGTGTGTGTGGTGCTGATCACCCCAGGGTTGTGTGTATGGTGCTGATCACGCCAGGGTTGTGTGTGTGGTGCTGATCACCTCAGGATTGTGTGTGTGGTGCTGATCACCCCAGGGTTGTGTGTGTGGTGCTGATCACCCCAGAGTTGTGTGTATGGTGCTGATCACCCCAGGGTTGTGTGTGTGGTGCTGATCACCTCAGGGTTGTGTGTGTGGTGCACCCAAGGGTTGTGTTTGTGTGTGTGGTGCACCCCGGGGTTGTGTTTGTGTGTGTGGTGCACCCCGGGGTTGTGTTTGTGTGTGTGGTGTACCCCGGGGTTGTGTTTGTGTGTGTGGTGTACCCCGGGGTTGTGTTTGTGTGTTGCTGATCACTCCAGGTTTACATGTAGTCTGGTGTATGTAGTTAAGACCCAATCTAACTCGGCCATTTTGGAAATGACTGAGTGAGATTGGGTCTGAGCTACGCCAGACTACGTTAATGGGGGGTAATGCCCCTCAATGAATCCCTCACGGTGGAAGTCCCTAATTGAGATCACCGTACGGAATAGTGATTTCATGGTCTCTTTTGTGAGATGCTGTCAGTTGTGGAATCTGTCTAGATAGGACAGCATTCGGAACAAGAGTGAGAGTAGGAGTTCTGAAGTAGAGGTTCAGAGAGCTTACTTAGACTAGGCCTTTAGCCAGTGGTACCTTAAGCTGGGCATACACTAGGCAACATTTCAGGCAACATTGTTAGGGCAACATGTTGCCCAGTGTATGTTGAAATGTTGCTTGTTGCCAAGAGTGAGCAACATGTTGCCAAAGAATGAAAAATTCTTCATTCTCTGGCAACATGTTGCCCAAAACATCAAAGGTTTCCTAGGAGATGGCCAGCTGCAGAAGAGCACAGGAGAGTCAGAATGGCAATGCCAAGCTCTACAGAGCACTTAATCTCATTGTTTGAAGCCTATCCACTGTTATATGACATAAAACAAAGATTCATTTCTCAAAACTTGTGGAATGCACATGTATCACTCATGTGTAGCTCTCAAAACAGCTATTGCTATGCACTGTGGGCAGATTGGCTCGAAATCTGGGCCTATACACACAATTTGTGATTTCTTTCAATTTTGTTCCACTTTTTCATCAGAGTAGCTATAGTCGAGGCAGTAATAACTCTTCTCCTGGCAGTCATCTTCTGCTTTATGCAATTTCTCCCCCTATGTTGCCTAATAATGTTGTCAAGTGTATGCTAAATGTTGCTAGTACAATGTTGCCAGCAACATTTGGTCAACAACATGTTGCTGTGGAATGTTGCCTAAATGTTGCTTATCAGCTGTCCTCCTCTTGTCCTGTCTGGCTGTGGTGCCAGGGTGTCAGTCCATGTTGGTCACTCTGACCATCAATCTCTTCTTTGTTTGCTTATTTCTGCAGTATTATACCTGCTTACATGAAAGTATGGACTTTTGTTACTGCTCCTCTCTATGAGAACCAGTGGTATCTTGTGAGTTTGTGTGTGTGTGTGTGTGTGTGTGTGTGAGTGTGTGTGTGTGTGTGTGTGTGTGTGTGTGTGTGTGTGTGTGTGTGTGTGTGTGTGTTAGTGTTGTGGCCATTACAGGGGTATTATAATCAACTATCATTGCAGTAACCTGAGTATTAGAACAGCCCAATTACGACCTCTTCTAGAGCAATCAATTACCATTGCAACTACATTTCTACCATTGGCAATTACGATTACTCATTACAGATATGTTCTTGGGTGTTTGCAAAAGTTATTACACCTTACTGAAATTTCTTGTTTGTAGTGATTTAATCATGTGATTGATGTCATATAAACAATAAACATTGCTGTAGTTGCGTGGTAATTGTGTAATGTGATTCAAATAGCAGTAGAACGCCAATTACAATTACAACTACTCTGAGACTGAAGCAGCTCCATTACAATTACATTGCCATTACCGGCAATTGTGTACCTAATTACAATGTTGATCTGTTTTGCATGTGTACTGTAGTTTTCATCTTAATTTATATTTCATAATATTATGGACTTCACATGACATGCACTTTGATTTTCTGACTTTTATACCTTGTATAATAAATTATTAATACTTATTGTTATTTGTATCATCTTGAAAATTTATAGTGAGATGTCATAAGAAAAAAATTACAATAATTACTAATTACCATTACCACAACACTGGTGTGTGTGTGTGTGTGTGTGTGTGTGTGTGTGTGTGTGTGTGTGTGTGTGTGTGTGAGCCATTCATGTACATATGTATCTCATGATTACATACTTTTTGTTGAGAAATGCGTTTTTACAGGTTCCCTGCAGTGTCGCTGTGTTGTTTGCCTCAGGCATTGTTCTAGAGCCACTTTGGGGAACGAAAGAGTTTTTGGTGGGTGGGAGTGGAAGGTGTGGTTGTTTTGATGCTGTTTTTGCTGTTGTTGTTTCGTTTGTTTTTAATTTTGTGCATATGTAATTCTATTCTTGCCAGTTGCATCAGGAGGTTTGCATACAAAGTGTTTAACTAGTCACTAGCTACCATCTACTCAGTCTCATTTGCTATCACTTTAAAAGTATTTATTGTCACCTACTCAGAATTACTCACTGTCACCTACTCAGAATCACTCACTGTCACCTACTCAGAATCACTCACTGTCACCTACTCAGAATCACTCACTATCACCTACACAGAATCACTCACTGTCACCTACTCAGAATCATCTGCTGTCACCTACTCAGAATCACTTGCTGTCACATACACAGAATCACTTGCTGTCGCCTACTCAGAATTGCTCATTATACCTATTCAGCCTGTCTCATTATCACCTACGTACGTTCTCAGCATATTTGCTATCACCCAGTGGTGCTCTCCCCTCAGGTATTCCAAGCCGTGGCCGGCTGCGGAGGTGGTCTGGTGACAACTGCTCTATACCTCCTCATCTATATGATCACAAGTAGTGAATCTGTTTTGTGAGTGTTGTGAACTGAAGGAGGACCATTGGGTTGTGTCTCCATGGGGGTAGATGGACTATCTGTGTAGCTTGATAGAGCAATTGTGTAGCTAGATAAACCATCTGTGTGGCTTGATAGACCATCTGTGTGGCTTGATAGACCAACTGTGGGGATGTAGAGAAGGTAAAGATTCAAAGTAGGGGATTAAGTGGGGGTATAGTCTATGAAGCCAGACTTTCTAAGGAAGCTGGAGTTTACATATGCAGCTTGTTGTGTTTTGTGTCAGGTTTGCTACCATTCATGGTCTTTGGCCATTACTGGGAGGAAACCTTGTGGCTTTGAAGCAGATGAAACCAGATTTGACAGTTGTATCTATTCCACAGATACGCGCAAAGGTATGTTGTATGTATGTGCAAGACACTCACTATCCCCTAGCTGTCTGTGATTTCTCTTCTTTTCTTGTTGCTGTAGTTCTGGCTTCCCTGTACACTGTTGGTAGCTGTCCTTCTTCCTCTAACGGGGTTTGTTAGTTGGTCTGCTCCAGTGCTCGTCTTCATGGGAGCTCTCTGTGGCTGGATCTATTTGAGATTCTATCAACCGAGAACAGACGGGAGGAGAGGAGATTTGGGGGACAACTTTGCATTTGCAACTTTCTTTCCTGAGATGTTACAGTAAGAATTCATCAATTTATATTCCCTAGCTAATGCTTATGTGAGAGTTGCCATGTTGTTTTGGTTCCAGGAAGCCAGTGTCCCACCTGTCAGAAGTTCTCTATAGTGTTTTTGTGAAAGTGAAGATTTGCCCAAAATGGGTACGATCTTACGATATCAGCTCCTCATCAGCTGTCACCATCAAGTTGCCAGGAGTAGATTCAGTTGATGCTGAGCGAAGAAAGTGAGTTGTTTAGAACATACTCAGGTAGGGACTTCAAATCTGTAGTGTTTGCAAATGTGAATTTGGTTAATTTTTACATTTTTCATGTTTGTGGTGTTTCCATGATGTGAATTTTATGCATTTTCATGTTTGCAGGCAAAAAGCTCTCAAAGCTCTGAACGAGAGACTGAGTAAAGTGGAGAGTCCCACGTCAGCAAAGTGGCCTTCTATGGATGACGGTGAGCCTTCAGAGCAATTCGACTTGGAGCCAACAAGTCCTACAGATGGCGGGAAACAAGACAAATCTGACTCAGTTGCAGTTACAATAGAGGGCGAGGGTTCGCGGAGTGACATTCAAACGATTTGACCAAATCAGTCAATTTTTCATTTCTCAGCATTCTGACATTCTATGGAATGTGGGCGTGGTCACAAATGAATGCGGGTAAAATGGTGGCCGACAGAGCGCGCAAGAGTCGCGTGCGATGAAGGGTTGTCTGTATCAGCCACTGCGTTGCTGGAGATGGATAACCACTTCCACCGCAGTGTAGGACTAGGAGAAAAATCGAATGATGATCAAATTCGTTACAATTGCGGTTCTGATTCCCAGCTGTTCCAACAAGACTTTCTATCCGAGGATCTGTCCCAGGGCTTGTTGCAGTCTTTGCCCAGCAGTAGACTGTCCAAAGAGATAGCGCATTTGAAGGGGAACATTAGTCAGTGCTCGACATCGTCTAAAGAGTGCGAGCAGAACGAGTTTAGCAGAACCGACTCTTTGTGTGGTAGCGACAAACAGACAAGCTGGGAAGAGCAGAACCTAGAGGACTACAGCAGCTCTACGTGTACCCAGGACCAACGTGCCAGCAGTCAAAGTACAGTTTATGGTGTTCAGGACGCCAGCAGCGAGACGACTGTAGGGGCGGGAAAGAACGACAGTGGAAGCCAAAACCCGCGTCAACACTCCCTGAGTAGTAGCCAAGCAACAGAAAATCCGATATCTTCTGCTTTCATCCGAGATGGCCTGAATGGCCAAGAGCGAGAGCTCATCATTCGTTTAAAGGAGGAACTGGAGAGAGAATGTACTATGCGAGCACAAACAGACCAGTTCAACAAGGACCTTCAAGTGGAGTATGAGAAAGTATTGAAGCGACTTGCTGAGTGTGAACTGCATATAGACCGTCTCAGACTCTCCTCCAGTGACGACCATGCTGTTAAGAACAAAACCACCTTTGAGTGTGAGCAATTGACCGGCACCCCAATGGATTCCATACCAGAGGTGTTCTCTCCTATCCACACCACCTCTCTCCCCTATGGGCACCAGAGGAGCATTGCACAAACTGAACCAGGTGTACAGTTGGCAAGAACATGGGATATCGCTGCCGAGAATGTAGTCACCAGTCCTGTCTTCATTGAGGATTCATCCTGCTACCTCAGTAGTAGTAGCAGTGAACATGATTCCAGCGTGAGCAGGTTGAAACAGATAGTAACTGGTGCCACCTGGGGGATGAGCCATGTGGATGAGAGCTGTGTGCAGTCACCACGTGCTAGTGGGCTTCCTACGAGGGAGCTGAAGAAGACAGGTTGCCTGCCGAGCTCAGAATCAGACACACCTTGTGACTCCACTGGTGGAAGGAGACGAGTATCTAGGAACAATGTATGTATGTGTGAGTCAACATGTGGAGGACTCCCTTCCAACCCACCACACACCTTGTTTTTTCCTGTGATATTGCGAGATACCGTACACATGTATGTATGTATGTACGTATGTTGTATAATGAGAGAAGCTGTGTGTGTGTGTGTGTGTGTGTGTGTGTGTGTACATATGTCGTATTTGAGAGATGCTGTACATGTGTATATACAGACGTACCGCTTCTCCACCCCAATACACAGTACTCACTGTGTGTTCTGTGTGACTGCGATGATGTTCAATTGAATTAATTAGAGTTTGTTAGTGATACTGATCTCCTTATAATGCTCTATGGCTCCTTTGTGTTGTTCAACCACACTGCTGCTGTTGTGTGAATTGAATACTAATTGTGTGTGGTGTGTGTGTGTGTGTGTGTGTGTGTGGTGTGTGTGTGTGTGTGTGTGTGTGTGTGCGCACGTGTGTGTGTGTGTGTGTGTGTTATATGTTGCTTTTGAGTGTGTAGTAATGTAAGCTCGCATTTACGATATCTATAACTACGTACGTACATGTGTACATGTGTACATGTGTTCATACTTATACAGACAGCAGAGATGACTGATAGCCAGCAGCCGCTAGTTCCACCCCATCCAGCAGACGACACATCTAGGAAGGAAGTATCGAAGTGCAGAGACAACAGGAGGAGAAAGAAGGATGATGTGATGGAGTGGATCCAGACATCTTCTGCAGTTCATTCGCAGTTGTCTTCTGATCCCTTCTCTCCAGATGAAGGCAGTTCTGTCCACTCAACTATGACTAGCCAAAGCATTCACACTTGCTCTGAAGCGTCTTCAAAGGGACAAGGTAGATCACAGAGGAAGAGGACTCAACTGGTGCTCAAAACCAAGGAAAGTGAAGCAACAGAAATCCAAGCTCACACAATAAGGAACAGTCTCATGCAGTCAGACATTCAACACAACAGCTCAACACACATCGGACACACACTCCAGGAGGCTAGCACACCACTCATCGGACACAAACTCCAGGAGGCTCCACATATCGGACACACACTCCAGGAGGCTAGCACACCACACGTCGGACACAAACTCCAGGAGGCTCCACATATCGGACACACACTCCAGGAGGCTAGCACACCACTCATCGGACACAAACTCCAGGAGGCTCCACATATCGGACACACACTCCAAGAGGCTAGCACACCACACGTCGGACACACACTCCAGGAGGCTAGCACACCACACATTGGACACACACTCCAGGAGGCTAGCACACCACACGTCGGACACACACTCCAGGAGGCTAGCACACCACACATCGGACGCACACTCCAGGAGGCTAGCACACCACACGTCGGACACACACTCCAGGAGGCTAGCACACCACACGTCGGACACACACTCCAGGAGGCTAGCACACCACACATTAGACACACACTCCAGGAGGCTAGTAAACTGGAAGCGTCTGAGCAGAGATCTGATGAGTACAGCACAATACAGTGAGTATGGCATTGCCATAGTCTGTACAAGCACATGCGTATGTGTAGTTTCCTCACAGTATCTGCCACACAGTATCTGCCACACAGTATCTGCCACATAGTATCTGCCACACAGTATCTGCCACACAGTATCTGCCACACAGTATCTGCCACACAGTATCTGCCACACAGTATCTGCCACACAGTATCTGCCACACAGTATCTGCCACACAGTATCTGCCACACAGTATCTGCCACACAGTATCTGCCACACTGATCTTCTACTTGTGTATGTATAGCATCAAATGCATTCTCTGTATGGTGCATGTACGTATGTGTGTGTGTAGCTGTATAAAACTTATGTACACAATCACCTTTGATAGCATGCTCATATACTCCTATGCTCTTTCACCCCTCACTGTGGTTAATTCACTCTCGTAGAGTGCCATCTGAAGCTCCCAGGGGACGGCGTCCCTCCAGGTTGTGTCCTCCTCGTGTTAATTACCAGTTCCAACCTGTCAAGCCCCAGAACACAGCTCTTGATGAAGAAGAAATGTTGTCTGTGTCCTTGGATTCACTTTCCTCCCCACCCACATCTCCTGTGCTGAAGGCTGAGAAGCCATCTCGGATCCCAGTTAGGAACTGTTGGCTACCTTATCTTAAATCTCAACATTCTTCATTTCCTTCTCCTGTAGAGAGGGACAGTGGGTTTGTGGGATCCGAAGGTAGCTTCAGAGGACCTGTGAAAGGAGAGCAAGTTGAAGAAGAAAGTGGAGTACCTCTACTCCAGGATGATCTGTCTGAGGACTCTTCCATGAGGAACCAGAATGAGGACTCTTCCATGTGGAACCAGAATGGGGACTCTTCCGTGAGGAATCAGAATGGGGACTCTTCCGTGAGGAACCAGAATGGGGACTCTTCTGTTAGGAGCCAGAATGGGGACTCTTCTGTGAGGAACCAGATTGGGGACTCTTCCGTGAGGAACCAGAATGGGGACTCTTCTGTGAGGAGCCAGAATGGGGACTCTTCTGTTAGGAGCCAGAATGGGGACTCTTCTGTGAGGAGCCAGAATGGGGACTCTTCTGTGAGGAGCCAGATTGGGGACTCTTCTGTGAGGAGCCAGAATGGGGACTCTTCTGTGAGGAGCCAGAATGGGGACTCTTTTGTGAGGAGCCAGAATAACTCTTCTACTATTAATGAATCAAATGTCCCTTTGCTTGAGAACAGTTTGGATGTCTCGCAGAACCAAATGTACAGGTGAGACTTAACTTCTGTACCTTTACACAGGATGGGTTGGTTAGTTTACTGTCCTGTGTTTCCCTACACTGTAGAGAGGCAATTTCTGCTCTCCAGCATCAACTGGCCTTGGCCAAAGACGAAATAGAATCTCTCCAGTTGTGTAAACTCCACCCTCATTCACCTGATGGTGGGACTGGTGGAGACATTGGACTGCACGGCACTGCTCCTGAGCCTGCAGCGACTGACCCGCATTCTGACAGCAGTAGGAAGGACAGTTCACTGACTGTAGGATCTCCAACTAGTGCTAATCTTGAACCGTACCCCATCACTGGAGAGGCCATTGAACACTCGACTGTCACTGAAGTTAAGGTTCTTCACCCTGCTGTCTGCGTACCTAGTGAAGAAGGTACAACTATCCCTGCAGTTAGTGTTGGAACTACAGTCATTGCTGAAGCTGGTGTTGGATTGCGCCAGATCACACATGAGAGGAGTGACCCTCCAGCCATTGGTAGCACTACACATCAATTGTTACTCTTAAGCACAGTCAACTCTACTCCATATTCAAAGACCAGTGAAACCCCCTACCAGTCTTTTGTAGCTGCCAACAGTGGAGGACTCATCAGCAGTAGGTTGTCAAGCTCTCCAACCCCTAAACCACTGGTTTCTACTGAGTCTTCAAATCCCCCTCCCGAGGCTGTAGGTCCTGACTGTAGAAAGAAGCAACACGATAGTGAACATTCCAGGAGAACAGAGATGCACATTACAGGTATACCAGCAGGTCGTGTAGAGGGGACTGGAGAATTGACATCTTGTATCAGAGATGAATTCCATTCTTCCCCAGTGGATCCCTCCTCGTTGAACATCAGTGATGACCAGATTCCCAGCGATTTAAAGTCAGTGGGTGTGAGTCAACTGGAAACACCAAAGAGTAGCTCATTCGATTCGTCTGGTTCATCGACCTCGTCAGATGATGTGTCCATCATTGGTCCTAGACAACAGGTACAGACGGACAGTCGGCAGTCATCAGTGCAGTCTACATCACCTCATGAAGTTGGTCTCAATGGACCACCATCCTTGCAGTCTTCTACCAACAATACCAACGATGTTCCTGCTGTTGATACCCAACCATTTCACGTATCGTTTCAAGTCCATCTTGGTGAAGAACCAGTCAAATCCATTGCAGTCCAGTCTGAACTGGACGGAAGAGCTCTTCTGGAAACTGCTATTGTCCAGAATATCCCTGCCACGGTTCCTGCCATCACTACTCCAAACTCTCCTCCAATCCACTCTGTTCTTGATGCTGACCCTAGTACAGCAAACTTCTCGGATATCCCAGGATGTAGCAAACCTGTTGTATCCTCAAACAGTCACTATCAAGATGCCAGTGTTAACACTCCTTGGAGGGAGGAACCATCACCCACTTCTCTTCTCCAGAAAGGGTTTTCCTCAACACAGGATGAAGGTGCTCCTACTAAGGATGTGTCCATACAGTGCAATGCATCTGACTTGGGACCGCATGTGTACACCCACGCAGAAAACTCAGAGGTCTTTTGCAATGGTACAGAAACTTGTGATGATTTTCTCCTGGATTTCGGTGGCAGATTGAATGACCAGTCTAGCAACTTGCAGAAGGTTGAAGTGGACACTGGTCACAGTGGGGAGTTAAAACGATCATCAACAAAGAACTATTTGGGGCATCTATCACTTGACAGTCAGTCAGAGGAGGCCTTATGGAGGGATGGAGTACTTCCGAAATCCACTTCAACTCCAAGTAAGATCAAACACAAAATTCCTCAAAGTAGGTCAAAATCACGCTCTATGAAACAAACGGACTGCTCCGTGCAACAAAAAGACAGCTTTAAACAGCAGAGGGAGTGCTCTACATGCCACTCCAGACCATCTGCTAGTAGTGGTGTTGCCTGTCCAACATACAGCTCAGCTTGTTCCACTGGATCTTTGGATGTGAGCTGTTCAGATGCTGTATGTAGCACGTCAATACACTCCTCGGTGTGTTTTGTAGAGGAGCCATTCCCTGCTACTGAACGAAGCAAGTTGAGGCAGAAGAGATCAGCCAATGGACAACATGGTCAGGAAACGCAGGAGGAGGAAAAGTTTCATCATGGTGATCCATATCATGACAGTTGCAAAACTTCCCATCAACATAAGCTTTTTGATCCCATTGCTTCCAATCAACATGGCCAGCATTCTGACAGGCATATAACCTCCCATCAATATAGCCAACATTCTGATAGTCACACAACCTCCTATCAACATGGCCAACATTCTGATAGTCACATGAACTCCCATCAACACAGTGAACATTCTGATGGGCATGTCACCTCCCATCAATATGGCCTACACTCCGGTGAAATCTATCAAGATGGCCAACATTCTGATAGGCATATGACCTCCCATAAACAAGGCCGACACACTGATAAGAGCACAATTTCACATCAACATGGCCAACCTTCTGAAAAGCACACAACCTCCCGTCGACCTGGCCGACATTCTGAAAAGCACACAACCTCCCGTCGACCTGGCCGACATTCTGAAAAGCACACAACCTCCCATCAACCTGGCCAACATTCTGAAAGGCACACAACTTCCCATGAACTTGGCCAACATTCTGAGAAGCAGACAACCTCCCGTCAACATGGCCGACATTCTGACAAGCAGACAACCTCCCGTCAACCTGGCCAACATTCTGACAAGCAGACAACCTCCCATCAACATGGCCGACATTCTGAAAAGCAGACAACCTCCCATCAACATAGCCGACATTCTGAGAAGCAGACAACCTCCCATCAACATGGCCGACATTCTGAAAAGCAGACAACCTCCCATAAACATGGCCAACATTCTGAGAAGCTCACAACTTCCCGTCAGCATGGCCAACATTCTGAAAAGCAGACAACCTCCCATCAACATGGCCATTCTAAAAAGCAGACAACCTCCCATCAACATGGCCGATATTCTGACAAGCAGACAACCTCCCATCAACATGGCCGACATTCTGAAAAGCAGACAACCTCCCATAAACATGGCCAACATTCTGAGAAGCTCACAACTTCCCGTCAGCATGGCCAACATTCTGAAAAGCAGACAACCTCCCATCAACATGGCCATTCTAAAAAGCAGACAACCTCCCATCAACATGGCCGATATTCTGACAAGCAGACAACCTCCCATCAACATGGCCGACATTCTGACAAGCAGACAACCTCCCGTCAACATGGCCGACATTCTGAAAAGCAGGCAACGTCCCATAAACATGGCCAACATTCTAAAAAGCTCACAACTTCCCGTCAGCATGGCCAACATTCTCTTAGTCCATCTGATCAGTGCCAGGAACAGTGCAGGCACTCATGTCTCAAACCTACACCTGAATCCCCCATCCATCCCCAAGGCCACCATGAGGTACCTCTGCCATGTGCTTCACCATCTGACGATAGTGACCTCCCTCCCCACCAACGAGACCCAATGTGTAGTAACCACCTGTTCCCTCGATGTCAAGATGTCCAGCATCAGCAAGTTCATCACAGAACTGGCTATACATCACCACCTCTTCGAGATGGACAACAACATCCTCACCACACTACTCTACACAAGCACAGCAGTTCAAACAACCTTCCCTCTTCCCTTCAACACAAACCACCTCGTAACAACCTTTTATCCCCTCAAAATATAGACTCCCAATTCCCCCTGGAGAGGACCAAGCCCTCTCTCCCGAATGACAGTGAACCCTCTCAACCCTCCCTTCCCAAGCATCACAGTAAGCACCATCGTAAGCGTTGGCATTCTCACAACACTGACAGGGACTATGGAAGGACCTTTCACCCTCTAACATCAACAAGGCTGGATGGAGTTCCTTTGGCAACAGATGCCTGGAACCCTAGTGTAAACATTTATGCCAAGCAAGTTTTCCTGAGCCCCTCAAAATTCCACACAAGAGCGAATTCCATGGATTTTCCAAGGTGAGTTGGCAATGAAGATGGGTGTGGAGTGGGTTATTGGGGTTACATGAGAGGGACTGGAGGTGTGTGTGTGCTTGTTGACATTCACTCCTTTTCTTCCTTTACTTGTCTTTTTTTCTAGTTACTCATCTGTTTGTTTTTGTCTTTGCCTAATAAAGTACACATACCCAATAGTATTTAGGTTACAGGTGCTTTAACTATACTGTGCTTGTTCATCTTCAGAACATCTTTGGCAGTGTTATTTCACTTACATGTCACCTTTCATTATATAATATAGTCTATCTTTTCTGTTCACTTTTATACTATGTGCATGTGTGTGTGTGCTGGGAATAGGAATCTGCATAAGAAGTAGGGTACGGTGTGCTGTTAGGGTCCATTTCCCTTCAGTTTTCTTCCCTGTGCAACAACTTCTGCTTTAATTATTTCTTTACACGTTGGAATGCCCGCATACTGTCTTTGTCAGTTTAATTTCTTCTCAATACTTGCAGATCTGTGTCCCCTTATGCGTCAACATCCACATTGGAGGAGTCACAGTTGGCTGAAGCGTGCTACTTAGCCCGTAAGTTGAAGAAAGACAGCAAGAGAATGGAACTGTTCCTTAAAATGGACCTTTCAGAACCCTTCCTGGACTGACATAACTGACGACTATAACAGTTAATATTTTTACCCCTCACAGTATTTTTATACATCTACATCTCCTAAAGAATTGCACACTATTCTTATATGTACATAAACCCCACAAACACACATAGTGTCTGCAAATCATGACAATACAAAATAGAGAATGTATATTCTGAGACTAACATACACAGTTTGCCTGGATGTACATGCACTGTACGTGTGTCATGCATACGTATGCTGAAATGATGAAATTGCACAAGACATGCTAGATAGGTTATCATCCATCGATCACAAGCTATTGAGCTTTCTTCTGTGATAATTTGGACATCTTTGCTCTCTTCCTTGCTGCCTCTCCTACCATTACCACAGTGACAAACACTCCTAGTTTTGCATGAAGATAAAACACAAACCAGTACAGTGTTTCCACACCTTAACAGGTCAACACATAATATAGACAGGATGGACCCTGTTGTTTCAAGACGTACGTAAAACCATGATATGCTGATGAATACATTGCAACATGTACACAACCCACAGACACACAAGCATATCATACATGTTTGCACACATACGTATGTACATACACATACACATGTACCCAGACACACAAATACGTACATGAGCACATGCATATGCACGCATGTACGTATGTGTACACACACACACGCACACACACACACACACACACACACACACACACACACACACACACACACACACACACACACCATGCACACCATGCACACCAACCTATAGCCAATATCAGTACAGCCCCTGCTGCAATAGGCAAAGCCATTGCATAATACCGAGGAAGAAACAAACTGTGTATCAAATGGTCTTCATTCACAAAAGGCTGCATGGGGGTGGGGAGAGAGGGTAGTTAACATCTGCATTATGCTGTACATTGTACGGGCACACACACATGCATACACACACACACACACACACACACACACACACACACACACACACACACACACACACTGACAGGAATTAGCTCACCAATACTATTACCCAAATAGTATAGTAGATGAAAATAGCAGACGAAAGTACCATTAAGAACCCACCGACTACCTGGTCAGATAGGTTCGCCTACATAAAAAATGATCGTACAGAAACATCATCATGAATATGACAATGCAATTGGTAAAAGACTTCTTACCATTGCTGTTCACCAACCAAGCACTCCACAGGTCGGGACAGATTGTGGGGAAAACCCTATGAATATGTCTTTGGTCTCGCCCCCACTAAATACTTCTTCGGTACCCGCCATTTTCTTGTTTAGAGAAAAAGTATCCTTTCACAGCAGTAGTTTCCCGTAGGATTATCGACATATCATTTTCTGTGTGTATCAGGAATAAGCTTTTTTTCATTGGCTACCATCTTGGAGTCGTACAGGTACATTTCTTTTGAATCTATTTATGAGGTATTAGCACCAAGTAAATGTGATGTTTTTTTGTTGTGCGGATCTTCCAATAGAAGGAACTCCTTGTCACCTTGAAGTCTCTTCATGTCGGGCATCCAGCGACACAATGTCGGGCGTTGCTCGGAAGGAGACTGGTACTGGAAAGAAGTTTCAAGCTTATAATGTCAACGATACTTACAAAGGTGGCCGTCCGGAATCGAAAGCTTCTGGGAGTAAGTAGTTAGCGGTGTTTGAGTTTAAGATGGTGTGTGTGTGTGTGAATGGCCTGTAAGGACCCGAGTCTGTTTACTGATAGGCAAAGGACACGGCATGACCAGTCTTGGGAAGGTCCAAAGTCGCCGCATGCCTGGGCCCACTACGCTTCCGAGCCTTCGCACGGAGAACGCGGGAAATGACCCTAATGTTAGCTTGGTTCCAGCTGGACAAGGAGGCTGGGGTGGCGGGAAGGAGACCAGCGAAGAAAAGGAACCAGCCCAACCAAAGGAACCTATGACATGGTCCTCGTCAAGTCAGTACCCAATGGCTGTGCAGTTATTTTGCTTACTAGTCAGAATGCAGTTATTCCATACAAACCTTGTCCGCCCCACATGGTACCCAGAAGCAGGCAGAATTTACCATGGAAGGTCTGGCTACTCCAGACTGCCCCACATCTGTCCCACACAAACTCCACATACGTAGATCTACAGCACATGTTACCCGATATCTCCCACATAACCATCATCTGCCCTACATATTGTCAGATCTGTCCAACCCTTTCTCTTATTGGCCCTCATGTTATCCATTTGTCCCCGAGGGGTCCGCAACACAGTGAAATCTCGTACACTTTGTTTGAAATCTCAAGTGAAATCCCGAAATCTTATGAAATCTTATGAAATCTTGAAATCTAAAATCTTCGTATGCGTTCGAAATCCTATAAGAAATCTTTGCCGAAATCTTGAAATCACTAACGAAATCTTGAAATCTTGCCTGAAATCCAGAAATCTTATCTGAAATCTGGAAATCTTCGGCGAAATCTTGAAATCTTGAAATCTCGCTAGGGAAAATCTTGTGAAATCTTATTTCGAAATCTTTGAAATCTTAGTGAAATCTTTGAAATCTTGTGAAATCTCTTGGGATTTCGAAATCTCGTACGTCATATTGCCTCGTTGCGGACCCCTCGATTTGTCCCATATGATTGTTAATTACAGCACATAGTGCTTGATCTGACGCACACATGGTTTCTATTCACCCTTGACAGGACCATCTGGGAGAAATCTCTTTAATACTCTACCAGTTCACTTTGGCACAGCATGTCCTCCTGTCCTTGCTCACTGCTGCTCTCCGTTGTGTTTTGTAGATACTTCTGATACGAAGCCTTCTTCTGTTCCAAAGCACATAAAGGAGGAGTTTCCCACCTTGGACGAGCATCACAAGGATGGAGGGAAGAGGGAGTTGCCTGGAGGTGAGGTAACTGGTGGCAGACCCAGTGAACATAGCAGTGAAGACACCAGAAACAGGACTGGAGCCCACGAACATCGCGGATCAGGTTTGTATCTTTGTATGCTACATGTACGTATATGTGTAAGTGTGCTGTAGTATGCACCCACTTTATGTGCTTTTAGACAGTGGTGTATTTATCTGCAAACACGTATGTACATATGTATGATAATATCCCATGTACATGCGTGTGTGGAGTCTACTGTGTACAGTGTACATACGTATATACAGTGTGTGTTATACCGTTCATACTACATGTGTACACAGTACATATTGTTACATACGCGGTATAACCTGCACAGCCACTTCTGTGTAGTGTAACATGCTAATATCTCCATGTATGTGTGTGTATGTGTGTGTGTGTGTGTATGTGTGTGTGTGTGTGTGTGTGTGTGTGTGTGTGTATGTGTGTGTGTGTGTGTGTGTGTGTGTGTGTGTGTGTGTGTGTGTGTGTGTGTGTGTGTGCATATGTACAGTCTACTGTATATGTTGAAGAATTTGCTGTGTACAATGTACAGTCTGTATTAATTTTATTGTTTGAAGTGACTTTGGTTCTTTGTGTTAGCTAATAAGATTAACAGTGCTGTCAACTTTGTACAATGACTTGAGCACAGTGTGTTGTTCTTGCAGATGATAGCTACTATCATGGGCAGAGGATGCGTCATAATCGGCAGTATGCATCAGGTGCCCAGTACCAGCAGAATTACTCGTACTATGCCCGAGGACGAGGTGGACACCAGGACCACAGGGGGAGGGGGACTCATCGCTATGGTGGTCCACACGGCCAAGGTCCATATACTGGTGAACGAGGGGTGGGGGATTTCCCTGAGCACAGGTAATGAGCTCATTGGTAAGGTTTTTTTCAAAATTTCAGCACCTACTTTCCTTCTTTGCAGAGCTCATATGGAAGCATTCAGGCCAAGAACTACAAAGGATGCTGACTTTAAGACTTTTGATCTTCCTTTTGATGATGATGATGGCGGTTGGGCTGGACATCATGACGAGGTGGACTACTCCCAAGAGGTTGTGTTTGTTGACTCGGATGATGAAACTGGTGGGGAGCAGAAGAGTGGATCTCGTAGTGGAGAGAGGGGCATAAGTGATCCTAGAAAAACTTCAAAATCTCACAATATAGAGGTTTGTTTGCATTGGTTTTGTTTGTGGTGTTGGCTGTGAAGTATTACATCTATTGTTTTATCCATGATCATCAGAGAACACGTGGGGACGGTCCTGTTCCTTCTGTGAGAGAGGCAAGTGAGCATGGACCTGGACATTGGGAAGCACAGTCAAGCGACTCCCACAGGCACCATCCCTACCATGCTCACCCACCATATGAAGGTCACCACCCTCCTCCTCCCCATGGCTATCATTCTTACAACTACAGGCAGCATTCGAGTGGTCGATATGACAGACGACAGTGGGACTGGCCTGGACGTAATGCTCCCCCACCCAATAGGAAAGGTGTGAGCAGTGACCAAGGATATGTGGGTGGCGAGGAGGAAATCCCTCATGTGTACAAACGCAGGCAGAAGTCACCTATCCCACCCAGAGAAAGAACGGCCAGCGAAGAAGGTTTGCTTGAAGACATTGAAGCGGATGTGGAGGAGGTTATAGAGCAGTCTCCTAGTAAGCCTACCCACCCAAGGCAGCAGCTGAGGATTATGATGCGAGAGTCAATTGAAGAACCTTCTCAGGACAAAGAGAAGGAGGTTCCTGTTGCATCTGCTCCAAAGGTGAAACAGCCACAAGGATGGTCTGTGACAGCCAAGCCACCTGTAAGAACTCAATCCCCTGCAGATGAAAAGGAGCCACACACCAAATTGCAATCTACAGACCTTGTATCTGGCAAAGTGGAATCACCGACTCCTACAGACCAAGTGAAGGGACCCTGGGATACATCTGGTCGTGGTCCTGTGACTGTGCCACGCACTCTGTATGAACCCGAGGGACATGCCAGTGCTAAGAAATTTTCCGTGTACAAGAGAATTCACGATAATGAGACCAGTGGAGAGAAAAGGGTGGTCACCACTCCTGTTGAGCATCCAGGCACACCAGATACACCTCCTGCTGTCACTCCCGGAGCTGACGGTAAACTAGCTATCTTGAAGGGAGACAGAAGTGGTCAGACTGAGTCCATCCCTCCAAGCTCATCAAGGCAGCATCATCCTGAAAGCTCAGCAAAGCAGCATCATCCTGAAAGCTCAGCAAAGCAGCAGCATCCTGAAAGCTCAGCAAAGCAGAGGCAGCAAAGACCATCTGGTGAGTATTATGAGGGGCACGGTCGGAATAGACACAGTAGCCGTGGTGGAAGAGGTGGGCATGTTCGTCCAATATACTCAGATTCCAGTGCTGTCCATGTTGGGGAGGATGAGAGGGAGGGGAATAGAGCAGAGCAGAATGAGGAGAGAGGGGACACAAAGGGAAGAAGAGATCCTCTCAACACCAGGTATCCTACTTCACCAAAAGCATGTGAGGGGAAAGGGGGCATTGAAAAGGGTAGAGATGGGAAGAAAGATGATGATAGGTTTCATGATGGAAGAAGGACTCAAGGCAGAGGCCATGATAGAAGGAGGCAGCCAGATAGAAATTTTGATAGAAAACAAAGCCAGGATAAAGCCCAAGAGGGGAAGAGAGAGTTTGATGGATCAAAAGGTCGAGAAAGTGGCCCTGATATAAGAAGGGATCACAAGAAAGCTTATGATGGTAGGAAAGATTTTGATCAAAACCATGATGGCAAAGGAAACCGGGATCAAGGTTATGATGGCGATGAAGATGGTAGATGGCATCGTGATGGAAGAAAAGATCAAGGTGGAAGAAGGAATCGCGATGGAGCTTACGATGGAAGAAGGAATCGCGATGGAGCTCATGATGGAAGGAGGAATCGTGATGGAGCTCATGATGGAAGGAGGAATCGTGATGGAGCTCATGATGGAAGGAGGAATCGTGATGGAGCTCATGATGGAAGGAGGAATCGTGATGGAGCTCATGATGGAAGAAGGAATCGTGATGGAGCTTATAGTCAAGAGGATGATCAAAAGGATTATGATGGAGGAAAGAGAGTGGTTGAGCCTAAGCATGTAGGTGTATCCTCTAAGGACAATGCTGAGAAAGTGCCACATCTGAACGAACCAGGAGAGAGCCAGTCTGTACAGAGGTCTGTGGAGTCGGTTAGCGAGATAGAAAGAGACTTAGAGGATTCTTTGGACATTGTAGATGGTGGTAGGTCAAGTGGGCAAACAGGTCATCATAGAACCAGAGGAGGCCACCAAAGGCCAGTGCTAACAAAAGGAAGTGAGCAGCCACAGGTGGAGCATCGTTCAGACAGGAAGCACAGCCAGGGAGGTCAGCAACATCAGAGACCCCACAGGGATCAGTATGGCAGTGAGTCTGCTCAGGGTAGACGGGCAGGGGGTAGAGCTCCCTTTCATGATGCAGTGAACAGCAAGAAGCCAGCAGGTGGGCAGGAAAGATCCCTACCTCATCGTGAAGTCTCCAAACATCCATTGAGAGATTCACAGCAGAATACTTCAAGGGAGGGAATGGGAACTGGCAGTGATAGTAGTAAGGGAAGGGGTAATGATGATAGGCGGGGCAAGGACAATATCAGAAGAGATGATGTCTTTATTGGAGATTCTAAGAACACTGGTAGACAGAACCGCTATCCAAATTCCACGAATCCTTACCCCTCTGATTCCACCAATAGACAACATAATCCCCCTGATTCCACCAGTAGGCGGAGCCATCCCTCTGACTCCACTAACAGACAGGATTATCCCTCCGATTTCACCAGCAGACAGGTTCAGCCATCTGATACCCATGGCAGACAAGCCCATCCAACCGAGCCCACCTATAGACGTGGCTCTCCATCTGATGTTTCAACTGATACTGTTGAAAGGAGAGAACACAAGAAAGAGAGACCTGTCCGACCACTGCAAGCCGTGGACACTAAGCCAAAGACCTCTTCTGTAAAAGTGGTACCACCGAGATTCTCAAGCAACCAACCATCAGAGAAGATGGAGCATGAAGAACCTCCAGCTGCTCTTGACAGTGCCGTGACAATCAAAGGCCCCGATGTCTCTAAGTTTGATTTGCACAGTCATAGTGTGTACATTATTGATGAGGATATGCCAGCAGATGGTAGTGAACTCCTTTCACCGGTTGACGAGACTGAATTTACTGAGGTCAAGTCGAAGCGGGACAAGCGAGAGAAGAAGGAGAGGGTGGTTGAGCAGCAGAAGTTGCAGAGTGACACTCAGAAGGGTGGAGGGGGAGGTGGTGGAAAGCGACTTCCACAGACGCCTTTTGTGAAAGTTACTCCTAAACCTCAGCCGACACAGCCCTCCGGCCGTCCTAAAGGCAAGGGGAAGCCGACTGTAGGCTCCAGTGCATCAGGTAGGAAGAGTCCAGTTGGTAAGAAGTCGGGCAGTGATGGCTCTCAGGTGAAATCAGTATCACATGATAAGCCGGCTCCTGACCCACCCATCCTCTCCCATCCTCCATCTCCCACTGCTGGATCTGTGTCCACTGGGACAGAAATTTGGATGACTTCGGCCCCTTCCCCAGGGGTCATTGGATCTGGAATGGTATCTCCTCCGATACTGAACCCCCCAGAACCGCTTAAACCATCCCTGTCAGGGAAGCAAGCCGAAGAAGGAAGTTATTCACCATTCTTTAGCGGACCTGTGTCTGTACTTCAAGACTTTATGTCAAATCCAATGGTCAGAACCCCTGAGGGTACCTTGTCTCCTGAATCTCAAGTGACCCCAGCACACACGTCATTGTTTGGAAAAGCTGTGCAAGGAATTTCCCACCAATCTGCTGGTATGCGCCAATCCAAGTCTTCTCACTCTCCTTTACATTTACAAGGAACTATTCCAACCCAAGAACTGATTGGACAGCAGCCACACGCAGCCCAGCATCCCAGCCAACCACACACAGCTCAGCATCTCAGTCAACCACACACAGCTCAGCATCCCAGCCAACCACACACAGTCCAGCATCCCAGCCAACCACACACAGCCCAGCATCCCAGCCAACCACACGCAGCCCAGCATCCCAGCCAACCACACGCAGCCCAGCATCCCAGCCAACCACACGCAGCTCAGCATCCCAGCCAACCACACACATCCCAGTACCCCAGCCAACCACACACAGCCCACCATCCCAGTCAACCACACACAGCCCACCATCCCAGCCAACCACACATGTCTCATCATTCTCCTTTGGCACAAGGTCCTCATCGAACTCAATACACACATCCAGTACAGCATGCACATCATGAGTTAATTGGTCCCAAACCAGAGGAGGAGACACTTCAAGAACCATCTCCTGTGTCAAACGAGACAAGTCAAACAACTGTACAGCCTTCAACGTCAAAACCGACTATGCCTACACATCACCAGCAGCAGCCTATTGGAGTTACCTCTCCACCCACTTCAAGCACTGTGCCTACTTCACACACTGGCCAAATGACCAGCCAACGTCATGATTCTGTGGGTAGGAAGGAGAGGAGTGATCAGTCTGCAAAGAGGACCCATAGTGCTTCAACTGGGACCAGAGCTCAACAGGGACGGGATTCCAGGCCAGACAAGCAACAGACTAATGCTCCAAAGGTTGATGGTCAGCAACAGGAGCAGAAGGTGGAGAGACAGCAGAGTAACCAACGGCAGGATCGTCGACATGGTGATAGAAATGCTCGAGGTCCGGCTGATCGAAATGCTCGAGGACCAGCTGATCGAAATGTTCGAGGACTGAGTGATCGGAATGCTCAAGGACCAGCTGATCGAAATACTCAAGAACCAGCTGATCGAAATGCTCGAGGACCAGCTGATCGAAATGCTCGAGGACCAGCTGATCGGAATGCTCGAGGACCAGCTGATCGAAATACTCAAGAACCAGCTGATCGAAACGCTCGAGGACCAGCTGATCGAAATGCTCAAGGACCAGCTGATCGAAATGCTCGAGGACCAGCTGATCGAAATGCTCGAGCACCGGCTGATCGAAAGACAGAGAGGCAGAAGCAAGATGGAGACAGACGTTCAAAGACAGGCGACATGAGAGAGTCAAAACCTACTCATGGTCGTATTGCTGGTGGCAGAGGAGCTCACCAAACATCCCGTGGTAGAGGGCACATACATGCAGGCCATGAAGGACAACAGCAGGACTCGTGGAGAAAGCAGGAGCATACTAGCTCCAGAGGAAGAGTGAGTGTGTGCGTGTGTGTGTGTGTGTGTGTGTGTGTGTGGTTGACTGTGTAGTGATTGCATTGTTCTAGTGAAACATCAGCTCTCCACTGTGGTGCTTCGCCCCTGTGCTGACCTGATAGTCAAAGATTGTATGTCAGATGTCAGAATGCATAGTCCCTGTAGTCATCAGTTGTAGAACAAGCTAGACTAATAAGCATCTGCTCTACCTGAGTGTGAGATTGCCAAGGTTGTTTGTGAATTTTCATTTTACACATACTCAGTGCACAAAATAACAGTCAGTCATCAGTCATTTTCCATGCAAAATGCTTGATGGCCAGATAACTTAAGAAGTGTGCGGACATTTTGTCTCGACAAATTCTGTAGTATTCTATAGTAAGAATTAAGATTGTCTGTTTTCTTCCTAGATTTTCAAGTCCCGGGATATACTCTTAATCTCTGGTACTTTCATAAAACTGGATTTCTGACACTTTCGGAGTATTGCGCTCGTAACAAAGCACACAAATATCAATTTTAGACCATAACATGGCACCACGACGCTCATTTTATTCCAATGACGTCATGGTGACACCTACATACTAAAGTGTACCAATGTACATTTTAGCAGGATGGTGATTGAATTGGAACTGAAATTCAAAATTAGTGATCATTTTAGAATTGACTGCAACTATACCTAGGGTTGAAGTACTCACAGTAGGTATATACGTAGGTCCAACCAACAACAAAACTGACCGACCATGTCCCATTATGATCAGACATTTGTCAGAACAGATGTTATTCCTTACTTTGTGCACTGCACACTGGTAATTTTTGTCTCCTCAGACATTTCCAGCTGTGTTCTGTTATGTGTGTACGTATGTACCTATGTAGGGTGTGCGTTCAAGGCCCTCTGAGTCCCATGTTGGATCTGGTGTGCAGTCCTCTGGTGACCAGCAAAAGAACACACACACCCAGCGAGGTCCTTCCTCCAACCAGCCCAGCTCTGCCTCGGGTCGAAAGGGCCCGGCTTCCAGTCAGGACACTCCCACTGATCAAAAGGAGGGCTTTCCCAGTCAAACACATCTCGGAGTGAAGACTGGAAGGCAGTCAAGTGGCAAAGAAGAAAGAGTGAGTGAAAAGAAGGGGGAGCAACCTTCAGCTAATTCTTCAGACAATTTGTGTTGACACTTTGTCAAGATTTGTTTTGTTGCATTTTGTTTTTTTTTTGTTTTGTGTCGTTCATACCCACTAGACCCATCACCCCATTGTGTGTGGCTGTTTGCCATGTTACCTTTGGCACTGCCCTAATTTTATCTAAGCATGAACGCGAGTTGATTTGACCTGAATAAAGAACTGCTGTGTGTCTGCTGTCTCACAGGTTGCATGCATGTGTGTGTATATCAGTCTGACTGTGAATGTGTAGCCTTGGGCTTGTTGCATGCATGTGTGTGTGTGTACATCAGTCTGACTGTGAACGTGTAGCCTTGGGCTTGTAGTTGAATACGTGTATGTACGTGCGTATGTATATATGTATGTGTGCTTACGCTAACATTGCATATTGGGGAGCTGTTTTGCTTTTGGATGTAGGGTGATAAGTAGCCGCTCTAAGACCTCCCTCCCTCGTGCCCTTCTGGTGTGCAGGTTTCATCAGTGGAGACCAGTGTGCGGGGATCGGTGGAGACTGGTGGACGTGGATCAGTGAAGAGCAGTGGGCATGGATCGGTGGAGACTGGTGGGCATGGATCAGTGAAGAGCAGTGGGCGTGGATTAGTGGAGAGTGGTGGGCATAGACAGGAGCCAAAAGACAGGAGAGCTGCACAGGATGACCGGCCAAGCATTCGTCAAGGACTTCAATCAAGCAGATCAGAAGAGAAGAGAAAGCAAATGCCTACAGTCCCATCTGCCACCAGATCCCAAGGTCAAGCTGGGCACAGGGAGGGAGGTTTTGGAGAATCAGGTAAACACAGTACAGTGTCTGGGGTGCACGTGACCGTGGATGCTCCTCAGTCCACAGATGTGACTGGTGTTTCTAAGCCCCACACAGCTCATGTAGTAGCAGCGAGTACCATGTCGTATGCGTCTGTTGTCAAGAGTGCTAGTAGACCACCTAGCGCTGCATCTTCTGTGAGCACTGAAGGTAAGCAGCTGACACCTCTGACAGCGGACAATCCAGAGGAGAAGGAAGGCAGTGTGTTGTGCTCCAATCTGGTAATTCCTGCTGCCAGTAATGAAGGGAGCAGCAGTGGGGATTTCCGGGGAAGTAACAGTCATTCTATACAAAATTTACAAGTGGTTTCATCGACAAAGCCACCCAAACCCGTGGCTCATGTTAAACCCCAGCAGATGGTGGACACTCCTTTGGTAGTGGAGCAGCGTGAAAATGCAGCCATGGAGACAGTCGTCTTCCCAAGCACACCAGCTTATGTTTCCCTGTCTGCGCAGACTGACATGTCTACAAGAGATACCTCTTTTCCAGTGGCCACCCTGTCGGAGAGCAGTCCCTCAGAGATGACTGCTGATGATGTACCTGTTTCTTCGCAGTATCTTGTTGCAAATGAAATGGACTCGTCTGTTCACGTTACTCTTCCAAACACAACTGTTGCTGGAGATTTGACTCAGTTGTCTGATCCCAGGATCGTTGAGCATGGTTATGTAGACTCACCAACATACACTACATTGTCAAATGCAGTGGCTGTCACAGAGGTTCACAGTCACACGAAGGACCTGTTGCATCTTAGTGTGTCAGCAGAGCCCTTCGTTCCAACTGTGTCTCTTGCTGAAACAACTGAGATACCTGATTCTCAACTGGACAGTGAGTTCCCTTCAGTTGCACCCACAAATCTGTTAAGTGGCTCCTTCACGCAGTCAGCAGACTTCTCCAGCCAGCAGTCGGTCAGCATACAGGCTAAGCAGGAGACCACCTCACACACAGCTAGTGGTTCATCCATTCTGGCACACACTGCTGCACAACACACTGTGCGTGACTCGTCTGTTCATCATCCCACTACTCAAGTGGTGCTTCCCCCTCAAGGTGCTATGCGCCCTGCCCACAACACCGCCCTTCCCAGGGTTCCCAATCCTGCAATGTTCATGATGCCTTTGCCACATAACCTCTCAGTGATGAGCGCCATGTTACAGCGACCGCCAGGAGCCAACACCGGGAGTGGTGTTCAGGGACACCCACAGCAAGTTACCCACCAGTTTGCATCACCTGGGGTGTATGGCCCTGTGTTGAATCGGGTTCGCTACCATCCACAAGGTAGTGGCAACCCTGGACACACCCACCCAATGCAGATGATCCCGCAAGCAGTCTCACAAGGTGTTCCTATTGCTATGATTCACCAGCTCATGAGGGCCCAAGGTCAGCAGCCTCATTTGCCAGTACCCCAGCCAGGCAAGCAGTCCGAAGTCATGTACAATGTAAACCCAGTGGTGGACCCTAACACCAGCCACAGCAGTGGTCCAGGTGTGCATGTCAGTCACTCTGTACCAGTGTTGTCCATTCAGGAACTTTCCCACTTGTCAAGAACAACAGCTGCTGGAGGAAGGAAGGTTTCGCAGGACTTGAAACCACTCCCTAGCACAAGTATTGCACAACTCTCCTCTGGTATGGGGCAATCTCAGATGACAACACACTTACAGGGGAAAACACCTCGAGGACCACTCCTACCCACTCCACCAGTCATGCAGCAGCCAGTGTGGCCTGTTGTACCCTCACAAGTTATTCCTGCTCTGGCACATAACATACCACAGCCTCACCAACAGCACCAACAGCACCATCAGCAGCCTCACCAACAACCCTACCAACAGCCTCACCACCAGCAGTCTCATCAGATTCAGCTGCCTAAGCAATCCCACCAAAAGCTCCAGCAGCATCTCTACCAACAAGCTGGCCAGCAGCAGCCTCACCAACAGCACCAGCAGCCTCACCAACAGACCCACCAGCAGCCTCACCATCAGCAGCCCCACCAGCAGCCTCACCATCAGCAGCCCCACCAGCAGCCCCACCAGCAGCCTCACCATCAGCAGCCCCTCCAGCAGCCTCACCATCAGCAGCCCCTCCAGCAGCCTCACCATCAGCAGCCCCACCAGCAGCCCCACCAGCAGCCTCACCAGCAGCCCCACCAGCAAATTCAGGGACCTCAAGTGCTTCATCACTAGCTGTTTTATTTCATTTTAACCTTTTTCATGGCTGGTCCTTCTTTTCATTTCTTAATACTGCAATCGCAAGTGAATCGAATACGTATGTTGCTGACATTCTCATTATTATAATTCTATACATTGTCAATCACTTTGTACAAGAATGCTAGTAATTTAATGATGTACATAGTGTGTAGTCGTAGTAATAGTAGGTACATAGGTAGTGTGTGTGGTCTCATGACAAGCTACATATTACACCGCAAAGTGCACCCTTGTTGCACACGGCATGCACACAGGATTCAGTTCTGGTTGTCATCGATAGCAAAATTATGCATGCACTTTGTGTGCTGGGTGCACCTCGTGTGCTTGAGTGCACCTCGTGTGCTGGGTGCACCTCATGTGCTTGAGTGCACCTCGTGTGCTTGAGTGCACCTCGTGTGCTGGGTGCACCTCGTGTGCTTGGGTGCACCTCGTGTGCTTGGGTGCACCTCGTGTGCTTGAGTGCACCTCGTGTGCTTGGGTGCACCTCGTGTGCTGGGTGCACCTCGTGTGCTTGGGTGCACCTCGTGTGCTTGGGTGCACCTCGTGTGCTTGGGTGCACCTCGTGTGCTTGGGTGCACCTCGTGTGCTTGGGTGCACCTCGTGTGCTTGGGTGCACCTCGTGTGCTTGGGTGCACCTCGTGTGCTGAGTGCACCTCGTGTGCTTGAGTGCACCTCGTGTGCTGAGTGCACCTCATGTGCTTGGGTGCACCTCGTGTGCTTGAGTGCACCTCGTGTGCTTGAGTGCACCAATAGCTAGTGGCAAATTCTTCACACAACACACCAGAAGACCTTTTCTTATTCCATTTTGGAGAAAACATCCAACCTACCTTCTATGGTGATTAATGCTATGCTTATAACTAATGTTCTCACCAGAAATAATTTCAGGTATGTTGAGTATGTATATACGTACATGCATACATATTATACATACAATACATCACAAATTGCTATATACCAACTTTGGTTATGGGCACTAGCATGATTTGTACTAAGCAGAGATTTTCAACAATCTATGAATGTATGCATGTTTTTCATACAGAGTATTAAACGTTAGAAAGGCATGTTGGACCGACATGCCTTAAGACACCTGGGGAGAACGCTGGGACCGACATGCCTTAAGATACCTGGGGAGAACGCTGGGACCGACATGCCTTAAGATACCTGGGGAGAAGACTGGGACTGACATGCCTTAAGATACTGGGGAGAACACAGTACATTCACCACATCACACACCACAAACCTACTGGGGGCTCATTGGACGTGTGGTTCAAACACACACTCCTTTCATTGCATGCACGCGCACATGCATCCACTGGATCAATTGACTCTGCACTACAAGACATAAATCACACACAATGTCGGCAATACAGCATTTTACAAAGTGTGTATTGAAGTATAATGTTAACCTAACCATGCACTAGGCTGCAGCTGACTGCCCGCCACAACAGCACTACTACAGTAAATTCAAAAGTACAAATCAAGTAAACTATAATTCTATACGTCTCTTCAATCAATTAACTGTACATAGTTACCAGGAAAGGTACCAAATTTCAGTGTACGTTCATTGACACCCAAGAACCATCCGTCGTCACACTCCACATACACCATCACCGTGTCGTTCTCCAGGATCTCAACCTCATCGGCATTGGTCGGCTCGTATTCGTACACAACCTGGTACCGCTTTCCCTCCATACCGGACAAAGACTCCTTCAGCTCACTGATGGAGACACCCTTGCCATCTCCTCCCGCTTGCACCGTTATTTCCACATCATCCTGTTGCAGTTCAGCCTCCTTGACCGGCTCGTCTTGAGCCACAGTTTCAGGATTTTGTTTGTTGCTGACCTCCGGTTCTGCCACCTTCATACCAGGGAGGGGATGGATGACGTCAATAAATGACGTAGGGAAAATACCTTTCCTCCCTTCTAAAGTGCCTTCCAACCAGTCATCATTGATCACTCGAGTTAATCTAATGACATCGTCAACATCAAAGCTGAGTTCACGCTCACTCATTGGTTCAAATTTGAACTTTCCTCTGACAGAAGGCATGGTCTCCTCAAACTCAACTGGAGGGGGAAGGGTGGTCTCCTCTCCTGACAAGACTTCGATGTAGGCCATGGGAACCAATCCACTAACACCGTTCACCTCACCTTCCAACCAGTCTTCGTTGACTGTTCTTATGAGTTTGAGAACATCATCCTTCTGGAACGAGACTTCCCTTATGTTGCTAGCCGAGAAGTCAAACAGCGCCCTGGCAGTCTCACCAGGTGGTGGTTTGTGCTTTTTCTCTTTTGGTGCAGTTTGGGGTTCTGGCTCTGGCTGTCTGTGAGTCTGTACCGTTCCCTCCTTTGGCATGTGTCTGCCAGGAGCAGTCAGCTCTTCTAAGGATGAGAAGTCACCAGTGATTCTCCCAGGAGAGCTCTCACGTTGAGCTTCTTTTACCATCTCCTGTGCAATAAGAGGATGCATCTTCTGAAGAGTGCTGTCCTCTCCCACGTACTTGTCACTAACTGGTTGCTCCCAATGGATTGGTTGTTGTGGTTCTGGTTCTGGTTCTGGTTCTGGGTCCGGTTCTGGTTCTGGGTCCAAGCTCATCACCTGTAGTTGAGGTTCCGGTTCTGGAATCTCAGGTGGCTGATAAGGTTCGGGTTCAGGTTGTGGCTCCATTCTCACTGGCTCTTCAAATGCCTCTGTTTCTGGTTTCAGACTCACTGGTTGCTGGTATGGCTCAGGCTCCGGTTCCGGCTCCAGACTTGTGAAAGGCTCCTGCTCAAACCTCATCAATATAGTGTCAGGTTCTTGCTCAGGGTCTGGGTCAAGACGGACAGGAGAGGAGCTCTGTTCTCGTACAGAATCTGCCAAGTCCTTCAAATCAGCTGCAATTTGTTCCTCAAGATAATTCAATTTTTCTTCTTCTAGTTTCTTCATTTTCATCATTTCATTGTATTCATCATCTACCTGCTGATCAAGTGCTGATGGCATTTTCTCAGATGACGGAGGAACAGTTGATGTTGCAACAACAGGAGGTGTGACAACAGGTGGTTGGGAGACAGGAGGTGTGGCAACAGGAGGTTGGGAGATCGCAGGTTTGGTTACAGGAGGTTGGGAGACCGCAGGTTTGGTTACAGGAGGTGTGGGGCGAAAGGAGCCTACTACAGGAGATGGCTGAGAAGGTGTTTCCTTGGGAGGTGGTTGTGATGGTTGCTGGGTTGGTTGTTTGGGTGGTTGTGATGGCTGCTTGGGAGGTGGTTGTGATGGTTGCTTGGGAGGTGGTTGTGATGGTTGCTTGGGAGGTGGTTGCGATGGTTGCTTGGGAGGTGGTTGCGATGGTTGCTTGGGAGGTGGTTGCGATGGTTGCTTGGGAGGTGGTTGTGATGGTTGCTGGGTTGGTTGTTTGGGTGGCTGCTGGGTTGTTTGTTTGGGTGATTGCTGCTGGTGAGGTGCTTGAGGTGTTTTTGGTTTAGGCTTGTGTGATTTCTCAGCTGCTTGTTCCCTGGTACCTGACATTGGAATGACAACCTCGGTGGTGTCGTCTTGTTCATGCAAAGTCTTCATCAGCTCCTTATACCAGTTCTTTGAGCTACCTCTGGTCCGGGATATATCAGGTTGGGATTCCTGGTTAGTAGTTCTCTGGTTAGTAGTTCTCTTTGGAGGAGGAGGCTTTTGAGTCTGTGTGCTTAGAGTAGAAGACTGAGCAGGTTGAGATCTCGGAGGAGAAATACGGGAGATGATTGGCTTGGGAGGTAGACTGGGCTTAGGGCTTGGAGGTGTGGTGGGCGTGGTTGGAGTCTTGGCTGCTCCGTCCGGAACAACCTGTGGGGGCGGCGAGGGCTTTACAGAAGTTGACGTTCCCGGCTTTATGGTGACATTTCCTCTATCCACAACAAGAGCCAATGTCTGTCCAGCACTTTTGATCACTTGCTGTGCTTCAATGTGCTTTAGCTCCCTGCAATCCTGGCCGTTGATGGTAACAAACACATCCCCATCCTTCAAACCACTGTTGTAGGCTTTTGAACCAGGTGCCACCTATAACCCAACCAGGATTGAAAACATATCAGCGACCATCACAAACTGTGTGTGTGTGCGCGCATGCGCATGCATATGTCTGTCTGCGCATACCAGTAATAGTATCTGTACTAATAAGATGACCACTACATTCACTACGCCGCTTCCCTCATCAGATAAGGGTGCACACAACAATAGGGTCTGGTACATTAGTTTTCATGCATGTGATGATAAAATGGCTTCCAAATGGCAGTGAATGATTGGAATACCAGTTTACCATGGAAGTCACCTCACAGAAACATGTATGCACACACAGTTGGTACTGGCCATGCTTCAGGTGTGTTGTACAAATCTGCATCAACTTTTGGACAAGACCCCATGCACTACTGGGTGGAAAATTGACAAGAAGAGCAGAACAACACGTGTCACCACATGTGACTCCAAACACAAGGCTTTAACACAAGCACCCTTTACCTTGAAAATGAAAGCATTCTATTCATGCAAATAAAGTTAGTCTAGCCTGTTATTCACTGGCATGGGATAGATAGCCTTCCACCATAGACTTACCCTTCCAATTCTCAGAATAGAATGGTGGTCCACTCCTCCCTGCAAAGCGAACCCCCAGGGCCTACCGCCACTTAGAGTAATCTCGTGGCGACTGGTCATTTCTCGAGCCAGTTTCGCGCGCAATGCACGTATCAGTTAAGCTGCGTAGAAGAGATAATGAAACGAATGAATCCAATTACTTCACACAAAACGTGAAATTCTACCCTAATTTTGTACTTCCATCACATCAGTCGCTCACTTGATGCTGGTTATGTAGTAGAAAGAAAGGATTAAATCTCGGAGGTGACCTGTCCCGCACGATCAGCTTCTAGGAGATATCCGATTATGGTCAATCTCCGTATACCATCGTTTCCTCCTCTTGATACAAATTGTTCGCAAAATCGCTTCCTGTTTACATTCGTCCAAGGAGAGAGTGAGGAGCGGTCTTCTCCGAGGTCATCTGATTTCCTGTGGAGTATCTCGAGCTAGTATTTAGCCAATCTGCTTGGACGGTTCTCTGCCCTACTGAACCTTTGTCATGAAGCTGTTTAGTTTATCCTCCCTCTTCTGCTTCTCCCTCCTCCTGCCTCTATTCTCAGCCCTTCCCACCAATGGTGGTAACAATGGCAATGGAGAGCCCCAACGCAATCGAAGTAAGAATTTTGTATATTTCTGTGCTGAGGGCGTACGGGGAGCTTGTTCTTGTTCGGGACAAAAACACGAGTCAGAATGAACATTCTCTGTGATTATTGTGCACGAATCTGTGACCTGTGCGTGTGTTCCTGTCTGTAGGTCCCATCCCACCCACTGCACCATCGGAGTCTCTGCCACATGTAAGAATATGTGTGTGTGTGTATAATATGTGTATGTATGTGTGTGTGATCTGTTTGCGTCTTGTGCCTCTTACGTACTATTTTTGATGTATTCATGTTGAACTACATGCATGTAGAGGTGTGTGCATGTAGAGGTGTGTGTATGTTGAGGTGTCTGCATGTTTGTGTGTGAACTATGTACAGAAGGGAATCCCTTGTGAATGCCTGTACGCAGTGCTATGCGGATGTAACTGATAAGATGGGCGTTTTTCAAATGCTCCCCATAACATTGTCTGTGTATGCCGGATCACATGTCCTCAGTTTGCACATGTGTGGCATTTTCAGTTTGCCTACTTTGGACATGTTGCGGACCATTTGATACCATAGAACTGGCTCTGTGAGTCTACCTTGATGGACAGCTCTAGTCTCTGCTGTCCTGTATGGACAGCTCTAGTCTCTGTTGTGTTGAGTTACAGTAGAACTTACTGAGCACCTCAAAGGGGACATGTGTATTTTTAGCACTCACTATTGGCCGTATGTGCTATCAGGGTGATTGCCTGTGTGAGGTATCCATAGGAGCAGAGTGAGGAGTGTGCATTGTTCCATCCAGGAGTACGTATGTGCTAAACCAGCTACTTACTATCCAGTTCTGTGCATACCGTCAGTATTGAGTCATTCATTGTGTGTTGTGGGGTTTTCCCTCCAAAAATCAAAAGTTAAAGGTTCATGTTTATTGTATGGCTGCATTATCCTTTTGTACATGACATGTTCCACCTCTCAAATTGTGTTCTGACTCTCCAGAACTGACAAAGTGGCATAAGTCTGCACATGTACACACACACACACACACACACACACACACACACACACACACACACACACACACACACATATACGTATGTACACACACACACACACACACACACACGCACACACACACACACACACACACACACACACACACACACACACACACACACACACACACCTACACATGTATATATGTACATACAGCCAGCATACACAACTATACTGAATGGTGTGGTTGTTTATGTTGTCTGTGTGTACATTCATGTGTAGGTGTGTGTGTGTGTTTTTCACCATGTACAGTACATGTGTGTACTTTGTGAAAACCACACATGATGTGTTGTGTATTTCTTTACATGGAATATTTGCGGATATTTCTAATGTTCTGTTCCTCATTTATGCACTTGTAGCAACTTGGGTACATTGCGTTCCCTGTGGTTGTGCTGGTGATTGTCACTGCCATTGCTATCATCCTGCTCATTATCATGTACAAGAACCGTTACAACAGACTCTGTTGTTTTGAGAAGTGCAGGGTGAGTTGTTTACCTCCATGTACACACCTCTGTACACACCACTGTACACACCACTGTACACACCACTGTACACACCACTGTACACACCACTGTACACACTGCTGTACACACCACTGTACACACCACTGTACACACCACTGTACACACTGCTGTACACACCACTGTACACACCACTGTACACACCACTGTACACACCACTGTACACACTGCTGTACACACCACTGTACACACCACTGTACACACCACTGTACACACCACTGTACACACTGCTGTACACACCACTGTACACACCACTGTACACACCACTGTACAGCATCTATGCTTCTGTATAACCTTCACAATAGTGTAGAGTATTAACAGGTACAGTTATACTATACGTGTGCGTCCTCATTCCAATGCACTTTCTGCAGCCTCCACTAATCTTCTTTCTGCAAGATCTAATATAGCACACACTATCAACAGACTGCCTTATAGGGAGGTGCAGTGTCATAACATCCTGTCATGGGTCATCCCATCATCCATACATCATCCATACACCACCAATTGCCACCTTGCTTGGGCTCATTTCCACCCTACTTCATGTCCATTTCCACCCTACTCCTACTCTGTCCTCGTTTCCATCCTACTCCGTCCCCTACTCCATCCCCTACTCCGTCCCCTACTCCGTCCCCATTTCCATCTACATTGTCCCCATTTTCACCTTTTCTTGTGTATGTGCTCCTGCTAAGGAGGAATGAGTGATTGATGGTGAGTGTCCTGCTAATATCCCTGTCCCTGATTCCCATCTTGACTGGCACAGAATGAGTGGTGTTTGCTAGTGCCATTTGCATTGTACCCTGCTGTTTGTTGGTATACCAGTACTAGTGAATGGTCATTGCTGTGTTGATTGAAGTGAGGGTGAAAGGAAAGTATGATGTCTTGTGTTTTTTTATTGTTAAGACTAATGCCATGAGGAGACGGCAATTGGCAAGCTATGAAGCTAAAGCAAGGTGTGTGTGTGTGTGTGTGTGTGTGTGTGTGTGTGTGTGTGTGTGAGAGAGAGAGAGTGTGTGTGTGTGTGAGTGTGTGTGTGTGTGTGTGTGTGTGTGTGTGTGTGTGTGTTTCTGTGTGTGTGTGTGTGTGTGTGTGTGTGTGTGTGTGTGTGTGTGTGTGTGTGTGTGTGTTGTATTGTGTGTGTGTGTGTATATGTGTGTGTGTATCTGTGTGTGTACGTGTACTTGTGTACATGTGTGTTTGTGTGTGTGTGTGTGTGTGTGTGTGTGTGTTTGGCCTATACCGTATTCTCTCTAAGTTTTCATCAAAGCAAGTTGTAGAGGAAATCTGTCATTTAGAGGCCTTTATCATATCTTTCTGCAATGTGCAAATAATTAGAGAATGCAGCGAATTTTTGGAGAATGTGTTGAATAATTAGAACAGTTTTTCCAGTCTAAAATGTTTGCCGTTAAACTAAGAGTTATTGCTTGTATTAGAGAATATCATGTCTATAAAGAGTTTTTGAACTTCTGTAGCCAAATATCGGCGAAACGCTATATTTTCCAAAAGGAAAGCGGTGTGTTGTTCTCACTTTTATATACAGATCCAGAGTTGTCAAACTGTTCATGGCTGCAGCTGCGTACTTACCTCTAAATCTCTGCTTTCACAGAATATCCACACAATAGTTTTTTGGTGGGTGCTTATAGCGCAGGAAATGAAGAGCGCGGGATTGTTAGACCATAGGCGTATTCCAGAAGAAGTTTCACGTTTGTGTAGCTGTTTGTAGTGACGCAATCAAACAATAACGTATAATTAGAGGTAAGATGAATAATTAGAGTCGTCACTATTCGTCATCATTTAGAGGCAGAATGTCTGTCATTTCATCACATGACGAATAAATAGAGTGACAGAAAAATTAGAGAGAATACGTATGTGTGGCAAGCTGTATGTTGGTATGTGAGTGTGTTTTAAATTGTTTATTTGTATTTTGTAATCAGAGCTGAGATAAGGAAAGGTGACCAATACAGGGTTAAGAGAAGTGAAGAAAAGAGAAAGAAGAAAGAAATGGAAACACTGGCAACCATGCCGCCTGCCTATGAAACTGCCTTGAGTCATGAGATAGTAGTTGGCAAACCAACTGAAGACACCAGTTCAGTGGAAGACATGAAGTTGGATACTGCCCCTCTCTTGTCTGGCAATTAACATGAATCCTCTCATCAAGATGGAAGTCTTTTGTGTGTTTTTACTCACACAGATGTGTGTATTGATTTCCTCTTGTCTGTGTAAGATTATGGCTGTGTAAAATAAGAACATTTGATTCTCGATTATTGGTTATTATCTATGGTTATTCGTTGAATTGATTGCTGGGGTTCTGTTATACGATACGCTCGATTAAGTGGTCACGTGATTACTATGACAACCACAATATGGCCGACGAATGAGTATTGAGAATTTAGGACTATGTAGGAAAGTTATTAAAAATGCCATACGCCGAAACTCGTTTGGAAATACTGCAAGTGAGGAAGCTCATTCAGTGTGCCAGGGACAAAGATGTGGATCAGATTGAGAAGATGATCGAAAAGGGCATTCCGGATCTGTTGAGCTACCAAGGTGAAGCCATAGACAATTCACTAGCATGTTCATCGTATTTATTACATTATTCCTTTCCATTTGCTATGAAATAGATCCAGATTCAGGGGATACTGCACTGCATGTGGCTGTCTTAGCTAACGATGAAAAGATCGTTTCGTGCCTTTTAGAGCTTGGCGCTTCTTCTTCGATTGGAAACACCAAGGGGCATACCCCGGTGATGGATGCTGCGTCGCACGGACACTTAGAAGTCCTTCAAAGTCTTGCACTCAAAGGAATCAATGCAGGAGGTACGTGTTGTAGTGCACTCTACAGTACGCTTGAAGTGGGTGAATTTTGGCTAAGTACATAAGTTACTTCAATTTGAAGCTCCCTTTGTGCGAAGTCTAACCAGATACCTTGTTGATCCTGCATTCTGCTCGTCTGATGTAATATATCATATTATTGCCAAGAGCTAAGAGTTACAGAAATCATGCACGCTTATGTGGCAGTAATGGCTAGTCCGATGTGGGGTTTAAGCACCCAGGTCACAGAGTTCCTGAATGAGACAGTGCTGCAGGTGGCGTGATAAAAGCTAACACCGCAGCTTTCTTTTGGCTCTGGTAGGGCCAAGAGGATGAAGCTCCACCAGCTAACCCCTCAAATCGCAAATTGTGAGTGTGTTTCAGAAATCAGGGGCAGCTGGTACTCCTCTAATTATAAAACATCACAATGCATCTCATCTTCTGACTCTTCCACTAAATCTGTATTATCGTGTCATACAGTCATTATTATTATTATTATTATTATTATTATTATTATAATGCTTTACAGTCGTATTGTGACTGAAGGACTGAGCACCAACTGTAATAAAGTACTACAGAAGATAATGGCATCCGTCATGCAGAAAATTCATAGAATATTGAACAATGCAAAAGGGTATTAATAGAGATGAAGTAATTTAACAACAACAGATCATACGTACATGGTCTTTGGAATAGATGTGCATCTTTTTCTTGAAGGCAGGTATGCATTAATCGAAATTGAGATTTAATTACCACAGGATTAGAACTTACGCTATGTTTTTAATTATGGTTTTATGCTATTTGAAGAAAATTACATAAATAAAATCTCAGTAAATATAGTGTCTGATACCACATAATATACATGGCAAGAAATTGCAAAATAAAATGTTGCATACTTCCAACACCACATACATATGTAAATAACCGAATTTATGGTATAAATTAAAACAAGCAGCCCGTTTGAAAGGTGTTCTATAGTG
>CAUJGJ010000195.1:484637-514637 GCA_963170055.1 Halisarca cf. caerulea | reverse complement strand
TGCTCTGACGAAAAATTAGAACATAAACGGTATATGCACATTTATGTATATTTGTTAAATTCTGATTTTAATTAGATTATACCATGTGAAATGTGTCTGAAGACAGCCTCTGCAGAAACCATGGATTTCATCGCAATCAAACAAATCTAATGTAACCCAAAATTTGAACCTATTTTATACACAGCAGCCTGTGTCGCAACTGTACTCCAAGCACCTGAATATGTCAAATCCACAAATTTAAATGCACTTACATACAAATCATCTAAATCAAAATGTCATGCAGATTGGCTACACATCACAGAAACAAATTTCATGTACGTATGAGCAGCAAGTTATAAATGACATTGTGTGATGTATGTTCAATCAATATGAAGTTCATGGATTCAAAAGAAATTTTAAAGACTTAATTCTTGAAAAAAAAACAGACTGTTTGTTCAAATAGAACCAAATAATAAACCAAAAATGTTTGCAGCTTCGTTTCTATCACTCGATCATGCAGTTGTGTGGTGGTACATGAATTACAATATTATTGATTCAGAATTAATCAAGGTCTACGAATGCATATGTTCAGGTAAATTGACAATAGCATTATGTTGAGGAAGCATAATTATAATACTAACTTCTAGCACCATGGACTGCAAATTGGTTTCTTGTGCAGATTATGTGCAGTGGTACATGTCACATGCATTGCTCAGTGCTAGTGTCAATTTGAATGTTCAAGCAGGCCAAATTGAACCAAGCATTGCAATTCAATTGAATCATATACAATGAAAAGTGACCATTTATTTTGGCAATGCAAATTTAACGCAGTGTCACCAGAAGAAATAAAAACTCAACAGATTTGTGTCAATCACTGATGCATGACTCAATCAAATTGCCGAAATGTCAAATGTCACAAATTGCAAATGTTACACTGTCGTATAGCCTTGCTTCATGAGTACTGATACTGTAGTCTGCACACTGTGTCTTGCAAGCATGTGTCAAGTGAGTAAACAACAAAACTGCTAACTTTACATCTGCATGGCCATTGTAATATACCATTGCACTGGTAATCTAGCCTTATAACTCAAAGCATGAGCACACACATCAGTTTTGAATTCATAAGCAGCAGTCAAAATGGAATTGAACACAATTCAATTTTTATTTCAAAATTCAATTTTTGTTTTAGCAATCGCGAGGTTCTGAACTTGGTTCACAACTAGTATTATTACTTTTACAGGAATTAAGTAATATAACTAAATGCCTGTCTTTCAACTAGTAATATATTACCATTAGCTCTGTGGGGGAAGTAATGCATTACCAAATTATAAAACTGAGTACATTTGTGGCTATAATAATGGTTATAAGGAAAAGCAGAGCTTCTGTCAACAAGGATGCCACAGAATTGTTAGTGAGATGGTCACATTACTAGCGTTCTGGGCTGCACTACATCTGCAGTATACCAGCAGATATTGTCTTGGTTGTGAAATCTACTACATTTGTTTAGGGAATGGCCAAGTGTGATTCTAACAGTCAATGATCCTACATGCTATGTTCATGGTTACCTTTAGGAGGGTTAAAATTGTCACTGGGATGCAAATCGGAAGTTGTTTACAGGAGCAAATGTAATCTGTAATATCATTACTAGTTACATTTATTATTGAGTAATATGTAACTGTAACGCATTACAAGTTTTCATAGTAATATGTAATATGTAACGAGATTACTTTTCAGAAGTAACGACCCCTACACTGGTGTGTGTGTGCATACATACGTACGTACATACGTACGTATGTGAAATTACAAATGCTCTACTATACATATGTATGTACATATTTCCACATATGCATAACACCAGGTTTATGATTGGACAGTGGTCAACAAAGCAGATGTGACCCAACTTCTTCGATCAGCTGAGAGCGAGATTGTAGCTGCAGAGAAAGTTGCTGCCGAGGAGAGGAAGAAGGAAGCGGAGGAGAAGGGAGAGGATCCACCAGAAGAGCCAGAGCCCAACCCGGGGGTCCTACCACGGGAGAAGTTTGTTCACTGCCTGCAGACACTCAACCCTCCATTTGGAGAAGATGAGCTGGTCAAACTAGCAGGATTGCATGACAAGACTAAGTCAGGAAAAGTCAATTATGAAGAGTTTCTCACAGAGCAAAAGTACATCAACCAGGTACTGTAGCCGCCAACCAGGTACTGTAGCTGCCAACCAGGTACTGTAGCCACCAACCAGGTACTGTAGCCGCCAACCAGGTATTGTAGCTGCCAACCAGGTACTGTAGCCGCCAACCAGGTACTATAGCCGCCAACCAGGTATTGTAGCTGCCAACCAGGTACTGTAGCCGCCAACCAGGTACTGTAGCCGCCAACCAGGTATTGTAGCCCCCAACCAGGTACTGTAGCCGCCAACCAGGTACTGTAGCCGCCAACCAGGTATTGTGGCTGCCAACCAAGTACTGTAGCCATCAACCAGGTACTGTAGCTGCCAACCAGGTTCTGTAGCCGCCAACCAGGTATGATAGTGTGTGATTAAGATCACATCATCCCATGATGCCCTCACCCACACTATCCCATAGCGTCCTTATCCACACCATCCCATAATGTCCTTATCCACACTACCCCATGATGCCCTCACCCACACCATCCCGTAATGCCTTCACTCACACTATCCCATGATGTCCTCACCCACATTATCCCAACCAGACTATCCCATGATGCCCACAACCATGCTATCCCATAATGTCGTCACCCATACCATCCTATGATGTTCTCACCCACACTATCCCATGATGTCCACAACCACACCATCTCATGATGTCTGCAACTATGCTATCCCATAATATCCTCACCCACACTATCCCACGATGTCCTCACTCACACCAGTGTTGAGGTCGTTACTTTTGATAAGTAATTTCGTTACATATTACATATTACTATGAAAACTTGTAATGCATTACAGTTACATATTACTCAATAATAAATGTAACTAGTAATGATATTATAGATTACATTTGCTCCTGTAAACAACTTCCGATTTGCATCCCAGTGACAATTTTAACCCTCCTAAAGGTAACCATGAACATAGCATGTAGGATCATTGACTGTTAGAATCACACTTGGCCATTCCCTAAACAAATGTAGTAGATTTCACAACCAAGACAATATCTGCTGGTATACTGCAGATGTAGTGCAGCCCAGAGCGCTAGTAATGTGACCGTCTCACTAGCAATTCTGTGTCGTCCTTGATGACAGAAGCTCTGCTTTTACTTACACTAAACCATTATTACAGCAACAAACTTAGTTAGTCTTATAATGTGATAATGTATTACCTTCACCACAGAGCTATTTGCAATATACGTACGTACGTACGTATTACTAGTTGAAAGACAGGTATTTAGTTATGTTACTTAATTCTTGCAATAGTAATAAGATTACATAGTATTTTACTTCAGTATTTAGTTACCTCCAACACTGCCCACATCATCCCATAATGTCTTTACCCACCCATCCCACAATGTCCTCACCCACACCATCCTATGATGTCCTCATCCACACCATCCCATAATGTCTTCACCCCACCATCCCATAATGTCCTCACCCACACTATCCCATGATGTCCCACCCACACTATCCCATGATGTCCGTACCCATGCTATCCCATGATGCCCCACCCACACTATCCCATGATGCCCATACCCATGCTATCCCATGATACTCGTACCCATGCTATCCCATGATGCCCGTACCCATGCTATCCCATGATGCCCGTACCCATGCTATCCCATGATGCCCGTACCCATGCTATCCCATGATGCCCGTACCCATGCTATCCCATGATGCCCGTACCCATGCTATCCCATGATGCTTCAACCTGCAACTGCAAGTACGTACATCATTTCTGGTTTCTCCCTCTCTCTTTTTCCCTTAGCAATACAAATTCTCAGGAACTGATGATTTGAAAGCTAAAAAGGTACTATCGGAAATCAGCATACCTTGAGCCATTGTCTGTGTATTGTGTACTTGTTTGTGTAAATTACTGGACACAAAGTGTGTACATACCTCATATTATGTGTGTATGTACCTTGTCTATATATATGTGTGTGTGTGTGTGTGTGTGTGTGTGTGTGTGTGTGTGTGTGTGTGTGTGTGTGTGTGTGAAGATGTTTGTGGCCACTTTCCCATGTTTGCACATACAGTGTACAGGCCTGGTTGTTTGCTTGTGTATGTGCATACGTGCAAACATAATTTTGCAGTGCCAAATGCACATGCGCACACACAGTGTATTTAACTGCGCATGTAGTGGGACTTAGTGTTGACTATGTACTGTGCAGACCTGCATCAGTATTGTTTTCACACTGGGCATAAGGTAGGTAGGGAGAGAGCAAGGAGGCACCCTCACTCACCCACACACATACATACAATCAAATTTGAATTAGTTTGGTGGCTGCAGTAGGTCATCTTCTCATCCATTCCCAAGTTGGTGGCAGGGAGTGCAGGGAGAAAATTACTAGATGCAAGCAGCCAAGACGGTTACCCATGCTTCATAGCTTAACTTCCAGTGCACAAGCCACCACCACCCCCTGTGTGTACAGCACCACCCCCTGTGTGTACGGCACCACCCCCTGTGTGTGTACAGCACCGCCCCCTGTGTGTACAGCACCGCCCCCTGTGTGTACGGCACCACCCCCTGTGTGTACGGCACCACCCCCTGTGTGTACAGGACCACCCCCTGTGTGTACGGCACCGCCCCCTGTGTGTATGGCACCGCCCCCTGTGTGTACAGGACCACCCCCTGTGTGTACGGCACCGCCCCCTGTGTGTACAGCACCGCCCCCTGTGTGTACAGGACCACCCCCTGTGTGTACGGCACCACCCCCTGTGTGTACAGGACCACCCCCTGTGTGTACGGCACGTTGTAGTACTGCTGTGAGGATGAGCAGTGAATGTATGTGGTTGTGTGCACACGTGTGTTGCGGGATCACATGTGAAGGATATGAAGGAGTGTGTGGGAGACTTTCATGTGAAGTTTCTTGCTCTGTAGAAGAAAGGGAAGAAAAAAGGAGGAAAGAAAGGAAAGGCGAGCATCTGTTATCTTCTCATCCAGCACATACTTCTTTATCTTAGTGTCAGCATTACCCACCTCTCCCATACCCCACCTCACTGTTCCTCCCTCCTCCCACACACCATCTCACTGTCCCTCCCTCCTCCCACACCCCACTGCCCCTCCCTCTTCCCACACCCCACCTCACTACCCCTCCCTCCTCCCACATCATACCCCACCTCACTGCCCCTCCTCCTCTCACACCACACACCACCATCCCTCCTCCTCCCAAACCACTGCCCCTCCCTCCTCCCACATCACATCCCACCTCACTGCCCTCCCTCTCCCACACCACTATCCCACCCTCCTCACAAACCACTACCCCCTCCTCCTCTCACACCACTGCCCCTCCCTCCTCCCACCTCACTGCCCCTCCTCCCACACCACTGCGCCTCCCACCTTACTGCCCCTCCTCCCACACCACTGCTCCTTCTCCTCCCACACTACTGCCCCTCCCTCCTCCTACTTCATTGCCCCTCCTCCCACACTACTGCCCCTCCTACTACTACTTCATTGCCCCTCCTCCCACACCACTGCCCCTCCTCCTCCCACACTACTGCCCCTCCCTCCTCCTACTTCATTGCCCCTCCTCCCACACCACTGCCCCTCCTCCTCCCACACTACTGCCCCTCCCTCCTCCTACTTCATTGCCCCTCCTCCCACACTACTGCCCCTCCCTCCTCCTACTTCATTGCCCCTCCTCCCACACTACTGCCCCTCCCTCCTCCTACTTCATTGCCCCTCCTCCCACACTACTGCCCCTCCTCCTCCCACACCACTGCCCCTCCTCCTCTCACACCACTGTCCCTCCTCTTCCCACACTACTGCCCCTCCTCCTCCCACACCACACCCCACTATCCCTCCTCCCACACCACACACCACCTCACTGTCCCTTCTCCTCCCACACCACACACCACCTCACTGCCCCTCCTCCCCACACCAACCACCAACTCCTTCCTCCTCCCACACCACACCCCACATCACACCACTCTTCTCCATTCCCTCAGGGCAAGACAAAGGTGGCATTTCCAATAACATTGGAGTCTCCCATGCCAGTCACCTCAGGAGCACAGTATGGCACTATTGAGAAGGAAATGGTCAGTTTGCATTGCTACAGATGTGCGTACACACATTCCGTCTGGATACGTTATCATACTTGTTGTTCGCACGGCAACACCGCTATAGCACACATTGTCCCAGCACTTCAATCCAGTATCATACCAGTCACACACGGTCAGGCATGGTGTGAATATCCAGGAGAACAAAGGCTGTTTGCCTGCCAAACAGATCTACACACATACCATGACCCAAGTGTGTGCATCAGCAGCCATCTGTGCTGTCAATGGGGCTGAGTACACCAACCTATTTTTAGTGCAGTTGTGCATGTATGTACACATGTATACATACGTACATATGAGCGTTGCTTGGTGGTGGGTGATTATGAACTGCTGGTGGGCACATAAACAAGAATTGCTGTTTCTGTGGTGTGTAGATACGTATGTTATATTATGTGTGTATGTTTGTTTGGATGTAATATGGTGAATGGGTAGCCATGTATACATTCAGTTCATGAGCTGGCTTCCACTCTTGATGTGTGTGTGTGTGTGTGTGTGTGTGTGTGTGTGTGTGTGTGTGCGCGTGTGTGTGTGTGTGTGTAAGCGTGTGCGTGTGCGTGTGTGTGTATACGTGTGCGCGCGTGTGTGTTTGTGTGTGTGTGTGTGTGTGTGTGTGTGTGTGTGTGTGTATGTGTGTGTGTGCGCGTGTGTGTGTGTGTGTGTAAGCGTGTGCGTGTGCGTGTGTGTGTATACGTGTGCGCGCGTGTGTGTTTGTGTGTGTGTGTGTGTGTGTGTGTGTGTGTGTGTGTGTGTGTGTGTGTGTGTGTGTGTGTGTGTGTGTGTGCCTGCACTGATAGAGTGTCAACACCTCCATAAAAAATATGCAAACCTTCACATCATAACATCAGGCTTGGATGACTATTTCCTGCAGTCAGATTTCAGTACAACCACACATCAAAAGAGGGTTTATGGAGGAGTGTGTCCTTGTATTGTCTATTTTCCTGTGACCTTACCTTCCTACAACAGGATGCAGTGTGTGTGTGTGTGTGTGTGTGTGTGTGTGTGTGTGTGTGTGTGTGTGTGTGTGTGTGTGTGTGTGTGTGTGTACAGTATGTGTGTGAATGTGTGTGTGTGTGTGTGTGTGTGTGTGTGTGTGTGTGTGTGTGTGTGTGTGTACAGTATGTGTGTGAATGTGTGTGTGTGTGTGTGTGTGTGTGTGTGTGTGTGTATGTGTGTGTGGAGTGACTGACATGCATTCTTATGGTATTCTAGTTCTTCACAGATGCTCAGCGGTTTCCTCGTGAGAGCTCTCTTCCTCACAAGTTTGTAGACGACTCCATGTGGTACCTGGTTCCCCCCAACCGGGAGTACATCCAGCTCTATGAGGCAGTGCGACACGGGGACATGGAGTCCATCAGAGTAGCACTGGAGTCAGGGGTCATTGATGTGAACATGAGAGACCAGTACAACAAGACACCACTTATGGTAGCCTGTTCGCATGGACGACTGGACATAGTGTCATTTCTCATTAATCACGGGTTGGTTTGAATGTGTATAGTATGTGTGTGTGTCTTTGCACGTGTGTGTGTGTGTGTGTGTGTGTGTGTGTGTGTGTGTGTGTGTGTGTCTTTGCACGTTTGTGTGTGTGTGTGTGTGTGTGTGTGTATGTGTGCGTGCGTGTTTGCACGTTTGTGTGTGTGTGTGTGTGTGCGTGTGTGTGTGTGTGTGCGTGTGTCTGCACATTAATTTTGTGTGTGTATATGTGTGTGTGAGAGAGAGCATGTGTGTATGTTTGCATGTTTGTGTGTATGTGTGTGTTTGTGAGTGTGTGTGTATGTTTGCACATTTGTGTGTGTGTGTGTGTGTGTGTGTGTGTGTGTGTGTGTGTGTGTGTGCCATGTGCACGCAGCTAGTGAAATATCTCCCATCGTTGGTGTGAATCCAATGAATAGAGGAAGAATGCACTTTGTCTGCATTGTTTTGTATCTGAAGCCTATCTTGTGTGTGTGCGCGTGTGCTGTATCCCTGATAAAGTATTCACAGAGCAATGGCTTGTGCATACTGGCATTCCTTTCTCACTGATTGACAATGAATAAAGCATTAGAAAATTTTCTTAAGTGGCTTCGGCAGTTTCATTCTGGGATGCCCAATGCTCACCCTACATTTGAGTGTGCTATGACTGGGCAAGGATTCTGTCGGTAGCTAAGGAGAGGTGTCAGTCTTCACAGCTTTCATCTGCCCAGAACATGAGCTCATATGACACACACAGCTGACAGCATATGCTTGCCACTGGAGAATGTCAACACTGTTCCGGTTGCAGGAATATAGTAGTTACGTGTATATTGCGCCCTGACCTGGCTTCACACGCATCCTTGTGTGTACGCGGTCAGACTCATTCTGGCTGCTCAACTGCTTTGATCCTGCATGTGGGTACTTTGAACTTGGTTGTCACTTTGAAGTCCTCATTCAGTACTTTCTTGTGTGTCAGCTCAATTTTAACTATTTCTCACTATTCTCTCTCCCTCCCCCTCTGCCACCCCCTCTCTCCTCCCCCTCTCCCTCCCCCTCCCCCTCTCTCTCCCTCCCTCTCTCCCTGCCTCCTTGTCTCCTTCCTCCCTCTCTCTCCCCCTCCTCTCTCCATTCTCCCCTCTCCCTCTCCCCCTCCTCTCTCCACCCTCTCCTCTTCTCTGCTGGTTGATGTGTAGAGCGGATGTCAATGCCATCGACAATTTCTGTTGGACCCCTCTCCATCACGCCTGTCACACTGGAGAGGTGAGTCTGCCAGTTGCTGATGCGTGTATGCACTGTACATACGTTCATACTGTATGTGATGCATGAGATTTGGTGGTCCTTATAGACAGGTGGTCCCTATACACAGGTGGTTCTTATAGACAGGTGGTTCTTATAGACAGGTGGTCCCTATACACAGGTGGTCCCTATACACAGGTGGTTCTTATAGACAGGTGGTCCATATAGACAGGTGGTCCTTATAGACAGGGGGTCCTTATAGACAGGTGGTCCTTATAGACAGGTGGTCCTTATAGACAGGTGGTACTTATAGACAGGGGGTCCTTATAAACAGGTGGTTCTTATAAACAGGTGGTTCTTATAAACAGGTGGTCCCTATAGACAGGTGGTCCCTATAGACAGGTGGTCCTAATTCAGCTGGGCGTACATATGTACGTTAGTACGGCTGTGGTGAGACAAGGCCCGGCCTACAGTGGTGTAGACAGGTGGTCCTTGTATACAGGCTGCATTTACATCATAATAAAAAAATGGAGGCGAGAATAGGGTCTGGGCAACGCGAGACTACATTTACAGCTGGTTTGGCTTTGGACAGTTTTACCTACTGTAACCTGGAAGACATGTTGACATCCCTCCACACATTTCACCCACAGAGTTCACAGTGCAGTGGATGAATTTACAATCAACTTATTTTATCATTTTGCTGTGTTGTTAAACAAATTGGCTAAATTGAGTTTTGAAAGTTCCAGATTGATTTGTTTCCTCTCTCCTTGTGAACTGGGAAGAAGCAGATCTGTTCTCACACTCTCTCTTTAGTGACATCAACTTACAATCGGATCTGATTAGCAATTTCATTGGATTTTTATGAACTTCCTCTGCATTTGGAGTCTTAAATCATGCACGCTTTTATGTATGCATATGCACACACACACACACACACACACACACACACACACACACACACACACACACACACACACACACACACACACACACACACACACACACACACACAGAGACTCAGACACACACATTCACATACTTGAAGAAGCACTTATCTTCACTGCTGGCATTTGGTGCTTGCCCTAGATCCATTGGTAGATCTGTGGTTCAGTATATGAGAAGTCAGATTTGTCACTACTACTAGTCTACTGGTATATACACATGTACTACTGGTCTATACTGGTATATACACTACACATGTACTACTAGTCTATACTGGTATATACACATGTACTACTAGTCTACTGGTATATACACATGTACTACTGGTCTATACTGGTATATACACATGTACTACTGGTCTATACTGGTATATACACTACACATGTACTACTGGTCTACTGGTATATACACATGTACTACTGGTCTACTGGTATATACACATGTACTACTGGTCTACTGGTATATACACATGTACTACTGGTCTATACTGGTATATACACATGTACTACTAGTCTATACTGGTATATACACATGTACTACTGGTCTATACTGGTATATACACATGTACTACTGGTCTATACTGGTATATACATCTGTACGTACATCTATACGTCTGTGTTCATTGTGCCCAGGTGAAGGTTGTTCGGCTACTTCTGGACAATGGAGCAAATATTGACGCTCAAGGAGCCAATGGCGGGACCCCACTCATGAGGGCTATAGAGAGCACACATAGGGCAATGGTCAAGCTGCTGGTAGACCGAGGGTGAGTGCTGGGGGCTTCTTCCTTTACTGTATGTACATATATATGTGTGTGTGGGGGTGGGTGGGTGTGGGTGTATGTGTGTGTATGTATGTGTGTGTGTGTGTGTGTGTGTGTGTGTGTGGGTGGGTGGGTGGGTGTGGGTGTGGGTGCGTGGGTGTGTGGGTGTGGGTGTGACTGTGTTGGTGTGTGTGTGTGTGTGTGTGTGTGTGTGTGTGTGTGTATGTGTGTGGGTGTGGGTGTGAGAGAGAGAGAGTGTGTATGTGTGTAGTGTGTGTGTGTGTGTGTGTGTGCTCATATGTGACTGTGTGTGTGTGCTCATATGTGACTGTGTGTGTGTGTGTACACAACAAGCCATATCTTGTTGTTGTCCTCCTCAGTAACAGATGGCCAATTATGTCTAAGTCAACACTGCATACATGCACTAGTAATTGTCTCATTGAGCATAAAATGGCCACTTATACCTGGTAAGACTTGGTATGTGTGTCCATCTGTGATTAATGGAATGAAGTGTAGTGAATGCTTGTGCGTAGGTCTCAAGTAGCCGTAAGTGCTGTGATGCGCACTCTGTGGTGTGTTGTGACCGCCCCACACACAGTCCTATGGCAACACCTTGTAAAACATCAAGTACATCCACTTAGACCCTTTGAAGAGATCACGGTATGTGCATGATCTTTGAGTAGGTGGCTTGACAGTTGGAACACAGTGGCCATGTTCCCATCTTGGATTACTCACACCCACCGACCCCCTCAAACATTGTGGTCGCCTCCTATCACTGGTTCGTGTATTCACAAAAGTACAGTGGTTTTCCTAGAAGCGTTGGTTAGTAATTTCTGTAATGTCCTGTGGGTGGAATTGAGTGGGATATATAACTTGAAGTAATTGTTGTCACAGGTACTTGTATCTTGTATCAAGTGTACTAATCAATCAGATTGTGTAATTCATACTTCAACTGTTTTTGTGACACTTGCTCTAGTTTGTTGTGGTACAAACGGGAACATAATATGTACTTCCTTCAGGGAGTAGGCGGCCACAGCAGTTGTGTATGTGTCTGTGTGTATGTATGTTCATACATTCTTGTTCACTTGAGTCAGCTCCTCAATAGTGGGGTGGGCAAGGTCTTGAGTCAGCTCCTCAATAGTGGGGTGGGTAAGGTCTTGAGTCAGCTCCTCAATTGTGAGGTGGGCAAGGTCTTGATACATGAGTCAATGGCAGGCAGGCATTTTATCTGTCACCTGAAATGTAATTTTCCAAAAACATACACACACACACACACACACACACACACACACACACACACACACACACACACACACACACACACACGCACACACACACACACACACTGGTGTGTACTGTGTATGGAATTTAACCATAGATACTTTAACGGAGTTGAATGGGGTTATTGCTTGTATCTGTGGCCCTGCGGCACTTGTCCTAGCTGGGTAGAGGCTGGTGGCAGGATCAGTATAAGATTGCGCATGCGCAGTTGAAGATGCGTGTACAACGCGGGACTGTGCCTTTTGGCGTGAAAGGGGTGGGGGTAGGTGTTGACCCCCAGGTGCACAGTAGGAATTATGTATGCAGGTTCACGTCAGGGGGAAGCTACCGTGAACTCTGACACCAGATGTCAGGAAATAAATTAATGGGTTAGGCTGCAAAGCACCTGGGGGTGGCCCTGCACCCTCCCCTTAAGTCCAAGACAGGGGTTCACTAATTAAGTGATCACCCTGGTAGAGAACTATATAGGTTAGAGTATGTAATGTACGTAGATTGTTAGATAATATGTAATATTAAGGTACGTAGATTGGCCCATCTTATGTGGGCGGAAGAAGCAAGGCATTAAGTGCATATATGTGTATGTTCGTACATTACACACACACACACACACATACACACACACACACACACACACACACACACACACACACACACAAGCACACACATACACACCCACCCACACAAGCACGCATATACACACATACATTCTGGTTTCCTATTGTAATTGAAGACTTCATTTGAGTGGCATTTTTCCCTTTATGCATATCAGAGTAACTGGACTGGGTGTAGTCCAATGAATGTACACAGACTGTGTGTGCATCATGTGTAGTGACACCACATGCACAGTTGTGAGAGGTTGAGGCCATGTTGGCTATATATGTACATACTTGCAGTACAGTGGGTATTTTCCAGCCTGTGATATTATCTATCAGACCAAGTATTAGTTTTGTATTGTTACAAAGCTAATACTACATATATACTGTACATATACGTATGAAGTTTGTGTGTGTGTGTGTGTGTGTGTGTGCGTGTGTGCGTGTGTGTGTGTGTGTGTGTGTCTTTGTGCGTGTGTGTGTGTGCGTGTGCGTGTGTGTGTGTGTGTGTGTGTGTGTCTCTCTCTCTCTCTCTCTCTCTCTCTCTCTCTCTCTCTCTCTCTCTCTCTCTCTCTCTCTCTCTCTCTCTCTCTCTCTCTCTCTCTCTCTCTCTCTCTCTCTCTCTCTCTGTGTGTGTGTGTGTATTTTTACAAAGCAATAATTGATAAGCTGCGAAGCTCACTCAACTTTCTCATGACCTACTTGCAGCAAAGTGAGATTTGTCCAGTACACTACTGTGTACAGTGGATTACAGTATAATGAATCTCAGGGGACACAAAGAATTCTTCAGTATATCAGAAATTCACTATAATGAGTTTAGCTTTCGTTGGGGATTACTTGCTGGGTCACATGTATTTATTCAATGTATTATGCAGATATTTACCGTAAGAGATTTCTTTACGACAAGTTCCCCTCTGTACCTCACCTGGCAGGGCAAAAGTAACACTGGAGAACAAAGTTGGAGACAATGCACTGGAAGTTGCCAGGAAGTGGGGAGATGACTACATCCTAGCTCTTGTCTACACCAAGTTCAACACCCTCCCTCCACTATCAGACAAGGGCAAAGGTAGGCTGGGATAGGAAGAGATAGTGATGCATTGTGTGTGTTTATACATATGTACATAAATGCTGCAAATTTGAATTGTACTTTCTGCAGACAAAGACAAGGGGAAGGCGAAGGGGAAGGGGAAGGACAAGAAGAAAAAGAAAGACGATGATGACGAACTACCTGCTATCGTGAGTGCTACCATCACAGGGTGGACTGAGTATTAGCTTTGTTGCCTGCATACTGTGCATGTACAGTACATGTACCACACCCCATGTACAGTACATGCACCATGCATACCCCATGTACAGTACATGCACCACACCCTATGTACAGTACATGCACCACACCCCATGTACAGTACGGGCACCACACCCCATGTACAGTACATGCACCATACCCCACATATATGTACACTGTAACAAGTGCACGTGCACCATACTGCATATACACGTACATGGACTATATCACATGTACGTTTACATACACCTTAGCACATACATACGTACATATCCGTACACCATACCACATGTACGTTCACCATTCCATGAAGACACTAAGCTCCTACACATTGCAAACGTGTACCACACAGGCACGTACTGTGTACCACACAGGCACATACTGTGTACCACACAGGCACATACTGGTGTGTTATAGGATATAGTGTGTGGTGTATTATAGGATATATTGCGTGGTAGGATACCATGTTTATTGTGTCATATCGGATGTCTCCAGTCATATCGGATGTCTTGTATGGAATGTACCTGAGGGCTGTGTTGAACTAGGTTCTGCTGTTGTGTAGGGTCCTCCTCCCCCACCACGCCCACCCTCCGCAGTTCTCCCCACCCCACTGGAGTATGTAGAGATGAGCAGGAAGAAGACCTCCCTTGGGAGCCTCAAGGCTGCAAACACTGTGAAACCTGTTCTGCATAAGCCTATCACAGCTTGGCCCCAGCGACCTCCCACACAAGTGAGTATGTGCTCACAGTAACCATTACAGTGCTCTTACATGTGCAGACTAGCAGTTAAACATTGTGCACTACTCAGGAGTGGATCCAGAGATTTGTAGGGGGGGGGGGGGGGGGGGGGGGTGATCAGTGAGTGGGCCATGATGTGACGGGATGTCTATGCACGGCAGATGTTATGACATCACAACAAAATGGCTCCCATGACACCCTGTGCATCCCCCTCCCCCTGAATCCATCTCTGTTACTGTTGTGAGTACTTGTCATTACGCTATATGTGCATGTGTGTGTCCACTTGCATACATGAGTTATTGTAGTCATATTTGTGTTGTGTACATACAGTGAAGTTTGCTTGATACATCCCTCAAAGGGGACACAAAATCAGCACTTATTATCAGAGGTAGTTACTATCAGGGTTGGTTTATGTACATGAGGTATACACATGGACAGAATGAGGAGTACTTACTATCCAGGAGTGTGTATTAAACCAGGTACTTACTAAGCAAGTTCAATTATGTATGAATCAGTATTCTCCACAGTTATGCTAAGGTATGTCTGTCCAGCATGCTACCATTTCATACCTTTCTTTGTACAAAACTGTACACTCATTACTGTTTGAGTGTATGTGATAGGGTACAAAACTGTAGTATTCTTGAATTTAAGCTGCAACTGCCACAAATGCCATTGAATGTACGTATGTACGTACTCCCTTATGTGGTGATACAAGCTTCAAGACGTCTTTAAGGTATTTCTGGAGAATATATACATGTGTATTTGTGCGAATATGTATGAGAGCCAGAAATCAAAATACCATCATGTGCTGGTTATGCACATGATGGTATTTGTCTGCCATTCTTTTCTACTATCTCTAAAGTACTTTCTCGTTTGTTTACAGGGTTTGTATCATGAGCAGATGGAAAAGGAGAGAGATGACCATGGAATAGATGTCACAGACTTTGGAGAGACTAGAACTCCTTTCACTATTGCAATCACTGCCAGAGCACAGGCAGTCGATTTAGTTCTATAAAACAAAGCTGCCTCACACAACCTGTGTATGCATCTTTTCTGTATATAAAATAAATTAAATATAATTATTATGCGTAATTATGTGCATGTACATACATTACTTTGTATTATTGTTGAGTACTCATGGTATATTTGTAGGCATCAGGTAAAAATGTAGTCAGTGGTGCATCTCAAGGACTTATATATGAACTGAGCACTGAGCACCCCTAGATGAATGTTCATCTAGAAGTGCTGTTCGTTGCATGTGAACAGGCACACACACACACACCTGCATGTGGCTTCTCCCTTACCTTATGCCATCTCTTTAAAGCTATTAATGACATTTGTATCCCTTAGCTTATCATGTTAGGTTGCGAGCCGCGCGGCATTATATCCATTACTCCTAAATGGCCCAAAGGAATACACACACACCGATCACGCCTGCAGCTCATTTCCGGCGGGAATATGAATGTCTATAAATGTAGCCTTGCTCGATGCTGGTGATCAGCCAAACCTGGACACTGACAAGCAAGAGAAGAAACTGCAAGGAAGTGAGCAGACCTGTATACTGACTTGAAAGCTTGGACCTAGTACGATGTGCGTGGTTAAAACTGTACCGCTACTTGCAGCACTGCTGCTGGTGTTCGCAGCGAATTCCCCACTCGTGACAGCGTTACCTGCCAATTGTGTCAATGGCGCTAGCAGCGGGAGCGGCTTTGAAATCAACGAGTGTGTGGATCTTACCAAGAAAATTCCTAGACTCTTCTCCAAGGTAAAGGAACTGTGCAAAGAACACGCTCTAAACACTTCTCATTTCCCCACCAAATATGGGAACAACGATACCATTACAAGCTGTGAAGACGCTTTCCTCAGACTACTGGACTTCGAGGACTTGCTTGCAAAACCAGACAATGAGCTATGCCATCCACAGCTCAGACAGTACATTTGCAGAATGATTTTTCCCAGGTGCATAAATCTATCTCCATGTATGGCTGAGCTGTGGTGGCGAAATACTAATTATATCGGGCCAGCGAAAATCTTTCCATGCAAGGACCTGTGCATGAGTATAAAGCATCACTGTAGCTGCGGCTTGAACATTGACTGGCCGGATTGGGCTGATTGTAAAGATCCCAAACCAAATGATGGCATCCTTTTCCACTACCAAGATAGATGTGAACCTTTGAAGTACTGGTACAAAGCAGTATGGAACCCGATCGTCGATGGTAAACCCAAAAGACAGTAAAATTAATACATTATACAACACCACATGATTTTTGTGAAGATTTATATTCTTGACATGAGTACAGACTTGATAATTATCTCACATGTATTGTAATACCATGTGATTACAATTTACTGTAACAATTATTATTATGAACGAAAAAGACCAACATGTATGCACAATGAAATTAATTACTGTATGAAATTCAATACATTATTATTATTACTATGCATTATTATCTAAATTAAGAAATATAATATTATATGCATGATGAAAAAGATAAATTAATAAATGAAAAAGACAATATGTGTGTGTGTGTGTGTGTGTGTGTGTGTGTGTGTGTGTGTGTGTGTGTGTGTGTGTGTGTGTGCATACAGTAATATCACAGTGGACCCCTCTAATCCAGACCCCTCGGACACCCCTCTATATTAAAGGCATATGTCACTGGAGCCAAATTCTTATAATATAGAATAGCTTCAAACCCTGCAGAAATGAGGACACCTCAATAAGCAGGATGGTATTGTCTGGTCCCAAGGTGTCCAGAATAGAGAGGTGCCACCAGTGCCACCAGGGCCACCAGTGCCACTGGGGCCACCATACATGCAGTTATAAATTATCACTACCTACACATACTGTACAATGTCATGTACAGTTTAAGCATAGCAAGAGAGGTAAAATAGTTCTTAAATCCACCCAATGAAACCTAGCAGTCCATTGGGCTGATATATAATTCAAAAATTATGATACTATATTAGAAAGCGCTAGCAATAACTTCCTTATTTGGTAGGTAGTTTCCGCGCTCTCTTGTTGCCAACGTCCGCCTTGAGTCCTTAGCAACCGAAGAAGACACGTTTCAGGAGCAGATGGCTACAGCATTCGAAGTCGTTCCAGAGAACTGGAAGGATGCTAGCATAAAGACGATTAAGCTTGCACAAACCATCATCAACAAAAGTGACAGAGGATTAGAAGAAGCATATGCAACAGATCCCTTACCTCTTATTCGTGAGGCTTGCGTGTCCGAATCTAACGAAAAGATCCATGCATACGTTAGGAATACTCGATCAGTAGTAGTGAAGTTGAGGGAGAGCTTTCAGAACACTAATGAAGAGATAAAATCTTTATCGAGAGGAAAAGAAGCACTTGAAAGGGCATTAGAGCACAAAAGGAAAGATTTGGCACTGAATGTCCATTCGATGAAGATAAGAAGCACCAGACCTCCGAGGGAAAAGGTAGATAACACGGTATCTTTCTTCTTTTTCTTCCTTAGTGACTGTGATATCTCATGCAGGAACCTGATAAAGCTGATGACCTGCTCAAAGCAGAACGAGCCCATCTGCTGACCCTCAAGAAAACACTTGAAGCACAGCTGAGGAAAGTGCAGAGGCAGTTGCAGGTGTGTACCCTTCACAAGGCCTGGATGCACCGTGCACAGGAGATAGTGGATGCACCGTGCACAGGAGATAGTGGATGCACTGTGCACAGGAGATAGTGGATGCACTGTGCACAGGAGATAGTGGATGCACCGTGCACAGGAGATAGGGGATGCACTGTGCACAGGAGATAGTGGATGCACTGTGCACAGGAGATAGTGGATGCACTGTGCACAGGAGATAGTGGATGCACCGTGCACAGGAGATAGTGGATGCACTGTGCACAGGAGATAGTGGATGCACTGTGCACAGTAGATAGGGGATGCACTGTGCACAGTAGATAGGGGATGCACTGTGCACAGGAGATAGTGGATGCACCGTGCACAGGAGATAGTGGATGTCGCTGTGCTGAGTGCGTGTGTATCTGCAGCCAAGACATTCACACAAGCACAGCTATGACTTGGCATGCATGCCTAATATGTCCTGTACATGCATAGATACACATACGTCATGTACGTATGTATTATCTATGCTATATGCACATTGGCACCGCAGATCATACCCTGTGCATGCATGTATTATATATTATACAGTTGTGTAAGTGTGGAGTACAGGGACCATTGTAACCATTTGGGGGGGGTCTGACATTGCATCAGACCAGGAGCCTGTCTGGCCTGACATAGGCAGACCTGGTCGGACAGTGTTAATTCTTTGCACTCACTTCACTCACACACTAGTTTTCATACTTCTTTTACTTATGACATCAGAACACAGCATTAGTTTCAGTGAATTCATCTTTGTAAGAGTAAAACATGACTGGTGTGCTATAAGCAGGGCCTAAATCAACACCGTACAATCATACGCTATACAGTGCATAGTGTCCATGATGTATGCAGCATAGTGGGCCTCTAGCACTAGCACTGCAGCATAGTGGGCCTCTAGCACTAGCAGTGCAGCATAGTGGGCCTCTAGCACTAGCACTGCAGCATAGTGGGTCTCTAGCACTAGCACTGCATCATTCTAGTACTAGCACTGCAGCATAGTGGGCCTCTAGTACTAGCACTGCAGCACAGTGGGCCTCTAGCACTAGCACTGCAGCATAGTGGGCCTCTAGTACTAGCACTGCAGCATAGTGGGCCTCTAGTACTAGCACTGCAGTATAGTGGGCCTCTAGTACTAGCACTGCAGCATAGTGGGCCTCTAGTACTAGCACTGCAGCATAGTGGGCCTCTAGTACTAGCACTGCAGTATAGTGGGCCTCTAGTACTAGCACTGCAGCATAGTGGGCCTCTAGTACTAGCACTGCAGCATAGTGGGCCTTTAGTACTAGCACTGCAGCATAGTGGGCCTCTAGTACTAGCACTGCAGCATAGTGGGCCTCTAGTACTAGCACTGCAGCATAGTGGGCCTCTAGTACTAGCACTGCAGCATAGTGGGTCTCTAGTACTAGCACTGAACCATAGTGGGCCTCTAGTACTAGCACTGCAGCATAGTGGGCCTCTAGTGCTAGCACTGCAGCATAGTGGGCCTCTAGTGCTAGCACTGCAGCATAGTGGGCCTCTAGCACTAGCACTGCAGCATAGTGGGCCTCTAGTACTAGCACTGCAGCATAGTAGGCCTCTAGTACTAGCACTGAACCATAGTGGGCCTCTAGTACTAGCACTGAACCATAGTGGGCCTCTAGTACTAGCACTGCAGCATAGTAGGCCTCTAGTGCTAGCACTGCAGCATAGTGGGCCTCTAGCACTAGCACTGCAACATAGTGGGCGTCTGGTAGGGATGAGGGGAAATAGGTGTTGAAATTTCACAGGCATAATGCAGGACTAATCAGAGTTTTGTACTGGCATATCCAATACCAAGTGGTATAAAAATGGCTACCAATAACGCAACTAGTACTCTGAGTACTATTAGGGAGTGTAATAGTCTCTAGAGTTTGTCAGTACAAGTGGTAGTGCTGTAATCCCTATCAATTGAGGAATTGTATACTGATCTTTACAATGTATTGTGGTAACCATGTTGTATGGTTGTAGTCTATTGTGTTTGACATCCTATCTTTATACTGTGTTTGAACGTTTTGAGGGAATAATTGGTAAATTTGAAAGTATAATGGGATTGAACCTTCAGCACAGGAGCATAGCATAAATGGAGCTTTTTAGAGCATATTCCCCTCATCCCTAGCCTCTGGTCTCTTGATAGGTCACTCATTTCAGAAATCAATTGATTATTCTAATAAATTTGATTGATTATTTGGATAAAATTAATTGTGATGTTTTTTTCCCACATACGTAGCTTTGTTGTTGCCCGATACACTCAAGAGGGCTACACTTTACGTTTGTGTCGAGTTTTATGGTTTTGCTGGTGTGTGTATATGTGTGTGTGTGTGTGTGTGTGTGTGAACCGTCCACGACACTATAAATGTGTTTTGCTGTAATCTGTAGTTCTGTCTAATCACTTGAGGTATCCTATTCAGCTGACACCAGTAGACATTCTATTTAATTAGGGATTTTTGTCTCATCACTGGTATTCCACTCAGTACATGCAGCACAACCAGCTAGTGCATGAGGTGTGGCTGTTGGGCAGGGGGAGTGCAGGGGTGTGATGGTGGTGGGATAAGTTTATGATAGTGGGTGTGGCTGGGGTGCAGTAGTGGTGGTGAGTTCATGGTAGTGGGTGTGGCTGGTGTATGGTGGTGGAGGTATGAGTGTATGGTAGTGGGTGTGGTTGGGGTGCAGTGGTGGAGGTGAGTTCATAGTAGTGGGTGTGGCTGGTGTACGGTGGTGGAGGTATGAGTTCATAGTAGTGGGTGTGACTGGTGTATGGTGGTGGAGGTATGAGTTCATGGTAGTAGATGTGGTTGGGGTGCGGTGGTGGTAGTGGTGGGCTACAGAGATGATGGCATTCTCTCTGGCAGTCGCCATGGCACCAAAATGCTGTTATATCTCTTCATTGCACAGTTTTGGTGTTAGTAACTGCCTGAAAAGTTCATGTATGTTGTAGATTATATGCATTTGGGCCAGGTTTCACTTTGTGATCTCAGCACACTTTGACTAGGATCTGTGTTCACAAGGCAAACACCCACAGCCTCTCAGCCACACCCATCCCTCCAAGGTTTCATCACGATAGGGATCTATTGTAATTGATTGAATTTCAGAATCCTCTCACGCTGAGCTTACCCATGTTTCCTCAAGCAAGTTGCCATGTATTGAGAAGGGGTTAATTTACAGAGGAGCATTCATACAGTTAAGTGTAATCTCCAATAGTGGACACTCCGCAGTAAGGACAACCTCTCTACAAAGGACATACATGTAGCTTGAGGCCCCGTAGTATATTCTCTGTAGCTCCAGTACATTTTGAACCTCCCAAAGAGGACAACCTCCTTACAAAGGACAAAGAGCCTGTCCCAAAGTGTCCTTTATGTGGAGAATCCACAGTATGCCACAGATGGTCATGCATAGTAGGAATATACAACACACGCATTTGTTGCAGTCCATATAGGAGCTACCTACTGTGTGTAGCATGCAGTTGTGCGCAGTGATATAATATACATATTTGTACAAGTACTGTTCATCATGTACATAATATTATGTACCTGTTCTATTGTGTTGGCTATTGGGATAGTATTCTGTGTACAGTCTGTTGTGAAGTAACTGCAAGTCTTTGACTATCCCTGTTGCAGATCCTCGGTGCTTGCCGAGCAAGATTAGGCAGTGCTATCCAGGAGAGATCTAGGGTACTGGAGCTGATCTGTGTCCCTCAGTCGTCAACAATGGCTGGAGTGACATTCAACCGCCAAGGATCATCAGCCTCTGGTCGCAAGTATCACACGAGGTACATAAGGGCTGTGTTTAGTTAGAGGCCACGTGATCAACTGTAGTATGTGTATTCACTTACACCCTTGCCTGCATGTATGTACATACGTATATGCTATGCTGAAGGTATAATGTGTATACATACGTATGTACATGTAGTGTATGTACGTGGTTACATTAGAGTGTACCCATTGCAACCTAACAGGTCTCACTCCCTCCCTGGATCACGACCGGGATCATCGAGATCCCGCTCTGACAGTCAGCTAGGAAGCAGTGGTGTGGGACCTCTTCTACCCCTCACTCCTGAGTGTGTAGAGGCAATGTCCTCCGCCAAAGATGCCAGGATTAAGTCTGAAGAGATTAGAAGAGAATTAGCATCAGCCATTGAACACACAGAGAGGCTACAAAGATCGGCTCATGATTCTGTGAATGAAAGCCTTATCAACAAACTTGCTGCTACAGTGACTTTGAAGGTGTGTGTGTGTGTGTGTGTGTGTGTGTGTGTGTGTGTGTGTGTGTGTGTGTGTGTGTGTAGGTGTGTGTGTGTGTGTGTGTGTAGGTGTGTGTGTGTGTGTGTGTGTGTGTGTGTGTGTAGGTGTGTGTGTGTGTGTGTGTGTGTGTGTGTGTGTGTGTGTATGTGTGTGTGTGTGTGTGTGTGTATGTGTGTGTGTGTGTGTGTGTGTGTGTGTGTGTGTGTGTGTGTGTGTGTGTGTGTGTGTGTGTGTGTGTGTGTGTGTGTGTGTGTGCATGCGAGTCTGTATGCATAATGCCAGTCTGTATGTTCATGTGTGCATATGTGTTGTGTGTTTGTACGTATTATTGTTATTTTCCACACTTCAGCAACACTTGGAGGTCAATGCAGGAGAGACCAAGCATGCCATCCACAGAGGTCAGAGGCTTCTTGAAGCCCAGAGCAGAGCACAGGGATATGTACTGGTTAGTGTACGTGCACGCATGGTAGATTTTGTTGTGGGTACGCTCACAGGCAAGGGAATTCATGCAAGCCCCTTGCGCAAATTGCTTTTCCATTTCTGTGATTGTCTTGAATTGACTGCAATGGTGCTTTGTGGCTAGGCACATCTGCCAATGCTAACTCATTCTAGTGGTACCTGTATGTTGCAGCATATAGCTTAGTATACAAAGGCAGACAGTATCACCAAGTGCTGATAATCACAAGTGATCTGTACCCTTGTCTGTAGGGTCCAGTTGCTTCATCCGATCTGCACACAAGTGAGCGTGTGGACCGACCGATCGTAAAGGTCTACCAGCGTCATCCGGGGACTGACCTCCCAGAGGCAGCCCACCTTGTAGCCAGTCAGAACTACCTGGAGGGGTCTATGGCCGCCACAAGGAGGAACATAGGACTTATGAGGTTGGCAGAGTCCAGGCTACAGGGAGACATCAGTGACAAGAAACTATCAAGCTCTGTGGACTCCTCTATAGTGAGACTGAGGAGACGGAAGTCTGACCACCACTGGGTGCTTGGTGGTAGCTCAGCGCCAATGCACCACAAGTAGGAGCCTTTGCCTAGTGCATATGGTGCATGCTTACTCTAGATTTGTAAATAGCAGTATTGTATGCTTTAGTGTAGTCATTGTTCTCCCGTGTGTGTGTGCATGTGGTATTGTTAGTTAGTGTATGTAAATGTGTCACACATGAAGTGTTTATTGATTACTGGCACCTTGTACAGCTCTGCTGAGTTCAGTTTGTGGCAAAACACGTAACATTAGGTCCATTCTGGTGTGGAATTGACCTCATTACTATTGTAGTTTGCATTGTACATTTTCTATTTTAGATGTTTATTTTATTTTGTTTAATATGTTTTGTTCTGTATAAAAACCTTATGAATTTAATTTTAATTCTGTATACTAGTCTAACTGGTTGCTTACTTCATCATACACTGAGATAAAAAACTATCATCATCTAGGTTGTGTGATCATCACAGATGATCATGAGTTACAATTTATATATGCCTTGTTTGGATCGAGATATCATTGGAAACTTTCAATTGTCAATGACTTGATTAATCACATTCTGTCAACAGAATCAAAACGATACGACTCACTGGTATGTAATTTGTAATAGTGTATAAAAATGGGGTTAAAAGAGTTGTTGGTGGATATAATATGTACAAGACAGATACTAGTTTACTGGGATAAGACATGACCTTGACATACAACAGCTATTAGATAGTCTCTTTATTATATTGAAAAGCTGAAATGATTCACCAAGGGCTTCGTGTGGTTGACACAGACTCATGCATCTTTGCATTCGTCCACTTTCTTGCCAATGTCTTTCACGTCTCTCCACCTCGTGACTACAGCATCATTTGTGAGCACATACAAGTTCTTAGTACTGTGCTCTTCCAAGCCAAGGAGATAGGACTCGTGTTCCTCCAGCTGATGACAGTCACAATCCTCAGTACTAGATGTGATGATCCAGGTTGTCTCTTGAGACTTGACACTGTCACTCGTCCTAGACTTCAGGACCTGCTCGATCTGCACATTGTAAGCAAGGTTCTTCGTATCTCCCGTAACCTGTTTGGTGAGCACCCTAGCCTTGACAACTAGACAAGACAGAAAAGGACATTCAGTGCCTGGTCTATGCTGGCACATACAGAGAGTCTATGTACATACCCATGCGTACGTATGTGCTACAGATAGGACGTATACGTACGTATAGGCAACGCATTGTCCCTATGATGGATGGATGGATCTACTAATAAATGCTAGAAACTTACATATCTTGTCAGAGTCCTTGTTGCAGATCTCTTCTGCAACATTTGACGGTTTGGTCTCCACTTGGCATTCCTCGCACTTGGTCACGGTGGGCGGTGAAGATTGGGGGACGGCTGGTATCGGCATACAAAGGTCATCACTCAGGTTATCACAATCCAGAGATTCTGGCCAAGTCTGGCCAGCTGCTACTACGTAGAGTTCACACTTTTCCCTTATTGCCTTACATGACTTGCGACAAGGGCTGATCTCCAGGTTGGTGTACTCATCACTTTGGACGCAGAGAGGGTAGTAAGCGAAGCAGAGGTATTCCTTCAGATGGGCTGAACAACCAGAATTTATCAAAGGGATAAAGTTGTTAAGAATATCATGTTCTATAATGCTACGGTCGGAGATACTGACAGTCGTATTCACTTGGATGTTGGCTGGGAAGTCTTGGACGTCTTTGCAGAAATCTGATTCAAGTTTGTGACATCGTGGTCCGAATATGCCTCTCTTCACGGGTAGAGACAACACAGTAGATAGGAGAATACTCCCAAGGACAAATAGAGAGAATTTCATCTTCTTGTAGTCGATTGTACTCGAATTTCAATCTCGGTTTGTTTGCAAAGGTTGCTTGGAGCCCAGCAGAGAGTGAGCTGTTTTATACCCGCGGGCTGGGCGGGCTGCGGTTATGATGACGTCATACTTCAATTACAACGCACTGTACAGTATGTATTCGAGCGGATGGTCACAACGGAAGCTTTCATGTGTACTACCTATTGAAAGCCTATACAGTGAGGTAAGAGCCGCTTCTACCATATTCTGCCATGGTATGGCATACCAGCGAATATTGGGTCAGCAACATACACTTGATCAGCTGCTTGTCTTTGTTCAAGGCAAATTGTCAGCTGTATGCTGAAGCCACAGGCGGCACTTCACAATGCTACCTCTTCCTATCTGGCACAAGGCGCCACTCCCTTTGCATGCATTCACATTCACCGACAACCTTTAGCAGTGCAGTAATTATCTCATTCACCGAAAATTCCACTACTACAGTTAGTCACTATGTACACTTCTAATCAGAGGTAGACTGTGCATGGTCTAATGAATTACAAAGCATATTATTTGATAATACAATGCTGATATAAAGTAATAATATAATATTATGTTATATGTTATGTTATCTGGTTATGTATGTCATGTTCTTTGTCACGGAGATTGCTTCACTTTGTTAAGACATTTTTCAATCTTGCTAGGTAAGTTACTAGTGGGTTTCCACTTCAAAATGGCTGCATCATTGGGAATCACATAATAGCCCTTCACTGGAATGAAGATGCCACCGACAAAGTACTTCTTCCCAACTTTCATGGAAACACAAGGACAGTCAGTGGTGCTCTCTGTTATGAGAGTGACAGTGGGTGGAGTAGCACCAGCTCCAGTGATCACCCGTGGCTTGTACGAGTGTTCCAGTACCACAGTGTATGCCACACGCTTGCTATGGACTTTGCGCTCCAGAACCCTAATTACAGCATCTGCAAAAGTAGATCAAAATCATGAATAGTTTGAACACACAGCATGGACACCTGTGTACACATTTCACTTTGCTTCTGGTGAGGAATGTGACAATGTATAATTATAGATGACAATAATTTACTTAGTCTTAGACCCTGACTTAGTCTAGTAGATCCTGTTGTTTGACCGCGGTGCAGCTGTCCATACACATGCAGTGCTATATGTGATCCACCAGTTGGTGTCCTATAGTACCTATTTGACATGGTTCACTTAAAGAATAATTGGATTGAATTAAAATTAATAGTCAATGATTTGATTGAATAATGAAACTCCACGTACTATATATCAGCCTAAGGACAGTCACTGTCACTTCGGAGGGCATAAAAGATTAGCTCCTTTGTCCCAATTAGGGAAGGTTGTCTTCTACTGGTGGCTTGATGTCTATCCAGACTATACTGGGAAGAAATACTCCAGGGCTTTGAACCATGTCTAGGGACTCTGAGATTTAATATTGCATTCGGGAGTCCACTATATGATGTTCCATATTATAAATAAAAATTAATAATATTAAATGATAATCTCATAATAATAATAATATTATTATTATATTTCTGAATGGCAATATTTTATTATTATTTAATATTACAATATTATTGCATGTATAATATTTTATATCTGAATTTTATTACTTTTGATTAGTAATGATGAGGTTCTCCCCCTCTTCCCGGCGTTGTTAAGTGACAGTATAGGATCCACACACGTCAGCACGATATATATCTTAACCCCTAAATGATGTGGCAGAACGGTCCACAGCTAACATGCAAACTGCTACTAAATGACTCACATAAACTCCAACGAGAGGGGCTCTTGCACATTGAGCTCGTCACAGCTTTCTTCCTCGTTTCAACTTCGCAGACCTTGCATGAGTTGTTTGATGGAGGCATCCTGTAGCACGGACCCTTGTTGGGGAATTTGCTGCAGTTCAAAGTCTCACTCCACTCCGCTCCTAGTGCTTCAAGAAAACCGATGCACTTGTTTTTGACGTCGAGACAGAAGTCGCGACAGGGATAAACGGTGAAGTCCCCTTGGCAGTACGGATAGTAAATCCAGCAGAGAAAAGATTTGATGTGCGGATGACATTTGATGCGAAGGAGATCATCGTATGTCCTTAGAGTCATATCTGCTTCTGCATCCGTTTCGCTGCCGGTGCAGCTGTTCGGAAAAATCGTACTGTTGTACGGCAAGTCGCACACTTCCGAGGAGAACGTGGAACACTTGTTCACTTTAAACTGGTCACGTGGTACTACACCTGCACCAGTCTCCAGCACAATGCAGGAAAAGAAGAAAACAAAAACAGCTAAATTCATCGCGATCGTTCAAATCAGTTCAGGAAATCAGATGTTGAAATCTACTGCTCCCGGCGTCGTTTCTCAATTTGCCTGTTCTCAAAGTTATTATAGGACTAAAGCGCTACTGTATGGCGCCGCCAAGGAGGCATGCCATGGAGAATTGAAATTCTTGTAATTCTTGAACTGGTCTTTCGTGTCTTCATTTGATGGTATCCTGGCATTTGCAGGTTCTCCTCCTTAGGAAACTGCCAACTATGAGAACAATCCCGATGATAATCGGTGAAGAACTTTGATAAGCGTGAACCTTCTGCATGAGTGCTCCATATTGACATCAGTCAGTACAGAACAAGACTACGTGTCACCCATATAAACCAGACATCAACGCATTTGTGTTGAGCAAGCACAATGCACAATGTTAAGTACATACATTATAAAAAATAAAATTTGCTTTCAAATTACCCCATTTATCTATCACACCATCGTACCAAGTGTGTGGTTTCACTTCATTGTGCATGAATATATACACAGAACTAGTTAAAACTGAAACAACCACGACATTACAAACGACACAGGCCCTAGCCAAGAGAGATAAAAAGATGCTACGATGTTGTCATAAAAGTTCTGTAATATATGTAGAAGCTGCTAGTTTCAGCATCTCTGATATGTCTTCATCTGACACTGTCTGATGCACCACTGATCCTAGGGCGTCAGCCACTCGGACCGATAGCAAATGTTTACACATCAAAGACTCCCCTTTTGTAAGCACAGTATACTGAAACGATAAGCAGCTACAGTATTTCAAAGAAGTTAAACACAAATATGTACTCTTTGAGAGTCCAACCACTTCATAAGCCTTTCTACCACTTGGGCTGCTCAGCAACTTAATGGACGATCTGTCCACTAAGTCAAGAGCTTGGACAAGTGTTTGGCCACACAGATTATTAAGAGCTAACAATTCTTCGTCTTTTAATGTCCTTTCACAGTCAGAACATCTCATCTTTATTCCCAGTAGCACTTCTTCCAGTACGTGGAGCACCACAGAATCACCGTCCATTTTGGATGCGTCACGTGACTTTAGTGTCGAAATAAACATGGTGATCGAAGGGCTGATTGTGCAGGCCATCAAGTTGGCAGCTGGCTCGTACATCAAGGACATCGACCCTTCCAAGTTGACGACCTCTCTCTGGAACGGTATAATTCCAAGGCTGTCTACACCCTTGCATTAAGCACACGCATGTTCTTCGTGTACAGGAGAACACGACGCGAGTACCATCACGTTTACCGAAGCCCAGATATGCACTGTACTCAATCCATGTAATTGAAATACATTTGAATCTGCCAGGTAGATGTTGTCCCGCGTTTACCACCATTGAGTGAAAATTTCTCGTTTTGTAGGAAGTGTTCAACTGGAAAGGATTGAGCTGAAACCCAATGCATTTGTGAGTCCGCCTTCATTATCATTCAACGCGAGAGGTGTCATTTGCCGTTATCTCATGCCCAGGAATCCATAAATAGATGTGTGTTATGTACTGTCTTGTATATTGACTCGTGTTGTACACGTGTCTACATGTCTACCGTTCCCTGAACACGTATGTATGTATGTGCCGTCCACTTAACATGTGGTTGCATGTTGTGTATGTGTCGTCTGTGGATACCCTTGAGGCCGTGTGGTTGGCAGACGCCAGGGGTGGGGTGGCGCATGCACGCTAGAGAGAACTCAATTCACTTGGCATTACTCGTGTGGTGGACTATAACCAACAATGTCACAAGAGTAGGAACAGGAAGTGGTTTGGTTTCTTACCTGTTTCCTCTCTCTACTTCACTTCCTGTAACGGTCGCCTGACTTGTCTTGTTTGGATGCACTCTTGACCGGTTTTGACTTTGGTTTGCTTGTTTCCAACTTCTGTTTATGTGTGTATGTGCACATGGAAGTGTGTGTGTGTGTGTGTGTGTGTGTGTGTGTGTGTGTGTGTGTGTGTGTGTGTGTGTGTAGCAGGTACCACTTGTGCAGCCATAGTTCCAAATGTATCATTGATTTGGTATTAGCCTTTCTTTGTAATACGTTGGGATGTGTTTCCATGGGTACTGTGGAAGTGTTAAGGGCTAAGGCAGGTAGACTGTCGCCTCTCAGCTATGGTGTAGGTTGTGATGATGTCAGAGGGTGGTTGTGATCCTGTTACAGTGGGCGGACTATACAAGGCATTGCTCAGTGTTTATATCACTTTAATATGTGATGTCCTAGTGATAGAATTTGAGAGCAGCTTCGATGTGAATATTGCCATGGTTACCAGTGCTAAATAGGAAACGATATAATTTTTATAATTTTGTAATAAATGAAATGAGGAAATACTCAACCACACAACAACCATACACATACACACACACACACACACACACACACACACACACACACACACACACACACACACACACACACACACACACACACACATAGTCTCGCATAGCCCAGACCATGCTTTCCATTTCTTTTTTATTATGATGACATCATTTTGTTACGGAAAGTGAAGGCCTAACCCCACCTTT
>CAUJGJ010000195.1:477137-479637 GCA_963170055.1 Halisarca cf. caerulea | reverse complement strand
CCCACACCCCCAGGGTGATGTGGGGTAGTATAGGGTAGTATAGGGTGATGTAGGGTGGTGTTGGGTGATGTAGGGTGATGTAGGGTGATGTAGGGTGATGTGGGGTAGTATAGGGTAGTATAGGGTGATGTAGGGTGGTGTAGGGTGATGTAGGGTGATGTAGGGTGATGTAGGGTGGTGTTGGGTGATGTTGGGTGGTGTTGGGTGATGTAGGGTGATATTGGGTGATGTTGGGCGGTGTTGGGTGATGTTGGGTGGTGTTGGGTGATGTTGGGTGGTGTTGGGTGATGTAGGGTGATATTGGGTGATGTTGGGCGGTGTTGGGTGATGTTGGGTGGTGTTGGGTGATGTAGATGATTTAAAGCTACGGTTGCTAGGAAGACTTGACTTGCACCTTTCCAATTTGGCGCGACCTGCAATTAGTCCACTTCCATGTTTGTGCCTTCCATCCCCATGTTTGTGCCTTCCATCCCCATGTTTGTCCCTTCCATCCCCATGTTTGTCCCTTCCATCCCCATGTTTGTCCCTTCCATCCCCATGTTTGTCCCTTCCATCCCCGCTGTGTGCAGGTTACTCACCATACTTCACATGTACCAAATTTCTGTCCCCTAGGTAGATGATTTCCTGTAGATTTGAGCAGTTGGTATGAATAGCATTGCTGTCTGCCATTCATCCCATTGTCCAGTCTTGTTGCCACCCAACATGGTCTTGTTGCCATCCAACACAGTCTTGTTGCCACCCAACACAGCGATGTATGGTTTATTGAATTGAGCAGGGTTGGGCAATATTTCCAATAGTTGTGAAAATCATTATCTTTTTCCCAATAATGATCCTATCGTCTGTAATTTTAATGCTGTGATTATCGCAATGTTATGGTTATCATGATAGCCATGGCACAAGGTTCTTCCCTATCACGTCTACTTCAAGGGTCAGCAATGCATTTGGTCAGGAGCATCCAAATTTCAACAGATTTATGCATTGCACAAGTTGTGTGTTCTGTCCACTTCTGTTAATTGATTAAGCACATTCCTCGTGAGAGCCTGCCCTCTAAGGCCGTCAACGCCTCTTCAATGGACGGATTAATTTTATGTTTGAACACAGGATCATTTACCACCCTACTGAGTGATCATTTAATTAGTGGTTATGATGACGTTTGATTGAGCACATAATTGGGTCACTAATGGCAACACAGCACCATACCAAACATAGGAGTGTGCACATTGCCAGCTGACAGTTTACCAGTAGGCTTTCTTCCCAATGACCTACCTCGCAGTACCCCGATATAGCACTTCTGTGTTATGACAGGATGTGTTGAGCTCAGGTGTGTGGGGAGGGAAGATCCACTCTGTACTGTGCGCTCTTGAATGTTCTCTGATCTTCTGTACATTAGTAATGATAATTCTCTTCTTTTGATCTAAACAATTCAATATTTTGGGGTCAGTTTTTGAGTGCAGAGTTTTTGGGTTAATGACTGAAGAGTGAAGACTTGTACGTGCCTGCTTGCCCTCAATTTCCAGTTGAACCATCACCTATGTTTGAGGTTGTTCACTGCACTTCCAGTATGGTCAGGGCTGCGTTTAGGGAGGGGGAGGGAGGGTGTATCTCCCTCCCCCCCCCCCCCCCCCCCCCCTGGCTCATCCTTTCACCTACTGGCTACATAGTTTACTGTGTCCCTACTGTACTGTTTGGATGGGTGGGGTGTTAATTGCTGGGGATGGGTGGGGTGTTGCTAGGATGGGTGGGGTGTTGCTAGGGATGGGTGGGGTGTTGCTAGGATGGGTGGGGTGTTGCTAGGGATGGGTGGGGTGTTGCTAGGAATAAATGGGTATGGATAGGTGTGGGTGGGGTGGTGTATAGTTAGGGGTGGGTGGGGTGTTACTAGGGATTGGTAGGTGTTGCTAGGGGTGGGTGGGACGTTGCTAGGATTGATAGGTATTTCTACATGTCAGTGGAGCATTGTTAGGGTGGGTGGGGTGTAGATAAGGGTGGTGGGGTTGTTGCTAGGGACAATGGGAGTTGTTGCTAGGGACAATGGGGGTGGTTGCTTGGACACTAAAGGACCTCTTGGAATGAGCTTCTTCAGCCTGTTGTTCCTTATACTTGTGGCAGGTTGATCCCCACTGATTCCGGTTTCAGTTTTCAACAGATTTTGAATTGAGATACCAATTGTGATTTGTGTACCAGTCTATCCATGCATCTGTGTAGTATGGATGTAGTATACTAAACTTTATGTCAGTATTCCCTTGTGCGTATGCTGCTTTGTGAGTTGCAAAATTCAGTATTTTCTTGTATACTTTAGTATCTTTTCCTGTTAGAGTACCAATGGTCAGTGGAAAGTGGGAAAGCAATCTTCTTCTGATGAAATCATATTCAAGGTAGTGTGTGTGTGTGTGTGTTTGTACGTGTGTGTATTTGTGTGTGTGTGTGTGTGTGTGTGTGTGTGTGTGTGTGCGTGTGTATGTTTTACGTATACATTTGTGTGGGTACATATGAGACATGT
>CAUJGJ010000195.1:462137-464637 GCA_963170055.1 Halisarca cf. caerulea | reverse complement strand
ACCAGTTAAAGTAGTCTATGATGCTGTGAGTGGTGTGTGTGTGTGTGTGTGTGTGTGTGTGTGTGTGTGTGTGTGTGTGTATGTGTGCGTGTGTGTGTGTGACGTGTGTGTGTGTGTGTGTGTGTGTGTGAATACGTACGTGCATGCTTTATCTGTTTACGTACATACTGAACATGCCATACTTGTGTGCTGTCTGATGTCTGTACTCAAGTATGTACGTATGTGTGTGCTTGCAACCTTTGCATCTGTGCTGCATGTGTACACACAGTACGTAGTGTGATGTGGTGTGCTCGAGTGTGTTAGTGCGGGTTATGCCAGTTATGTATGAGAAACCTCTGGGAATGTGTGTGGGCGTGTTTCGTGTGAACCTGCAAGAATGTTTGCCGGTTGTGGAGATCTCCTTTCCTATGTCTCCTCATGGCAGGACACGGTGGACGGGATGGTGCGCATGCTGCAGATGCCGGCAAATGTCAAGCTGCACAGGTAAGCCATACCCCAGGTGGCACTGTCATGTGAGTACTCAGTGGACGGGAGTGTGCAGTGTTGAGATCATCCCACACTTCAGTGGGTTCCTGGCTCCCTTGTGTAGATTGGGAGCACAGAGTATCTTTGGTGTAAGTTGTGCGGGAGTGTTTATCAACAACAGAAACCACAAGAGGTTGGCCATTGGATTGGGTGTCCTGTTTTGAATAGCATTCAATTAAGTTTTGATGCTCTTCTTCTGCCATTGACTCCTTTCCTTTGGGAGTGTGTAGGCATTGTTAGTGTGTGGCATTCCATCCAGTGGTGTGCTGTGTGGCATTCCATCCAGTGGTGTGCTGTGTGTGGTATTCCATCCAGTGGTGTGCTGTGTGTGCCTGTCCATCCAGTGGTGTGCTGTGTGTGCCTTTCCATCCAGTGGTGTGCTGTGTGGTATTCCATCCAGTGGTGTGCTGTGTGTGCCTGTCCATCCAGTGGTGTGCTGTGTGGTATTCCATCCAGTGGTGTGCTGTGTGCCTGTCCATCCAGTGGTGTGCTGTGTGTGCCTGTCCATCCAGTGGTGTGCTGTGTGTGGCATTCCATCCAGTGGTGTGCTGTGTGTGGCATTCCATCCAGTGGTGTGCTGTGTGTGCCTGTCCATCCAGTGGTGTGCTGTGTGCCTGTCCATCCAGTGGTGTGCTGTGTGTGCCTGTCCATCCAGTGGTGTGCTGTGTGTGCCTGTCCATCCAGTGGTGTGCTGTGTGTGCCTGTCCATCCAGTGGTGTGCTGTGTGCCTTTCCATCCAGTGGTGTGCTGTGTGTGCCATTTTGAACGGTGACATTGTAGTGTGTGTACACTCCACTGGCGTGTTGGCTTCAGCACACCTGACCATCACAACTCTCACCCGTGAAAAGTCACTCATCACTACTTCCACCCATCACCACTTCTACCCATCACCACTTCCACCCATCACCACTAACATCCATCATCACTAACATCCATCATCACTAAAACCCATCACCATTAACATCCATCATCACTTCTACATCACATAATATCATGAGCTGTTTGTCCACTCAAACAGTACAGCAATTGGAGTGTGTTGAGTTTGCAGTCTGTACTGAAGTGGTGGTCTACTGTCAAGCCTCCTATTTGATGTTGAGGTGGTGGTCTACTGCCAGGCCTACTACTTGGTGTTGAGGTGGTAGTCTACTGCCAGGCCTACTACTTGGTGTTGAAGTGGTGGTCTACTGCCGGACCTACTACTTGATGTTGAGGTGGTGGTCTACTGTCGGGCCTCCTGCTTGGTGTGTGGAGAGAGTGAGTGATGTGTATTGTGTGTCAGAGCCTTCTTCATTGGTGTAGGTTGTCAGCTGTAGCTCAGACCACTCTCAAGGACATTCGCATGCAGACAAGAGCAGGACTGGAGCATGCTCTCACCACAAGGAACATCTTGGATGTCAACGTCACCTTACAAGCCCCTTACCTCCTGGTACCCTTCGGTGGGAAGTACTCAAAGTTAGTGAAGTGGGGACTCATTGTAGTGAATCATAGGGGACACAAAATCATAGGGGACACAAAATCACAGGGGACACAAAATCACAGGGGACACAAAATCATAGGGGACACAAAATCACAGGGGACACAAAATCACAGGGGACACAAAATCACAGGAGAACAAATATTCTTCACTGTATCGGAAATTCACTATTACCAGTTAAAATTTCACAGAACGTTTTACTGGATCACATGAATTTATTCACTTTGTGCAGAAATTCACTGTAAGAGTGTTCTTTATACCGAGTTTCCACTGTAGTAGCGAGAGAGAGTGGAAGGGTGGCTAGGTGACTGCTGTGTGGTGCATTTGGTCAACGTAAATTGAGTGTTAAGTTCTGTGACTATTGTTGGCTGCCATGAACATATTGTGTTAGTGTGCAGTAGGTGCTGTGGTGCTGTGGTGCTGTGGTGCTGTGGTGCTGTGGTGCTGTGGTGCTGTGGTGCTGTGGTGCTGTGGTGTTGTGGTGCTGTGGTGCTGTGATGC
>CAUJGJ010000195.1:444637-449637 GCA_963170055.1 Halisarca cf. caerulea | reverse complement strand
GGGATATTTAAGTTGAACTGTTGTGTGTTTCCATGTTCCTGGCAGAGAGGTAACGAAGAGATAGCAGACACTCCCAAGGACTTGTGGAAGCTCAAGGACCTTGACCGCAGTGTGTGGTACCTCCAAGGTGTGTGTGAGTGCATTAATGGTTGCACAACAGGGGCTTGATGTTGCATCATCAACTTTACTATTGCATCATTACCACTCCTTGTATACTACCTGTATTTATCAATCCTACCATTTCATGGAGCGTCCTCAGTATGGGATGACCCATACCCACCAGTCCATTAGTAGAAGTGTACACCAGGTATTGCATCATCAGCATGCACTATTACATCACCAGCAGTCACCATTGCATCACCATGCCCCCTCCCCTCAGATGATGAGGATGACACTCCAGTATCCCAGGTGCCACTGGAGTCCCTGAAGAAAGCTCTCGTCCACAAGGAGGAAGAGGTACTGAGCAAGGAGGGTGTTGTCACTGGGTGTGGTTCTTGTCAGACATTTTATAGATATTAGTCTCGTAGAGCCAGACACTTCTGACAAAAAGAGTCTTGTACATTGTCTTGTCACGACTTGTTCATTACTTCCACTAAGTAGAAGGATTCTAACTCTACTCCCCACTAACCATTGCCAGGTGGTTAGTCATTGCAGTCTTTACTCCCCGCCAACCGTTGCCGGGTGGTGAGTTGTTGTAGTCTTTACTCCCCGCCAACCGCTGCCGGGTGGTGAGTTGTTGTAGTCTTTACTCCCCGCCAACCGCTGCCGGGTGGTGAGTTGTTGTAGTCTTTACTCCCCGCCAACCGTTGCCAGGTGGTTAGTTATTGCAGTCTTTACTCCCCGCCAACCGTTGCCGGGTGGTTAGTTGTTGCAGTCTGTGCAGTGTGGTTGGCATATGTTGCTAAGCTGTTAAGGCCTCCATAAAAAAGTTTGAACTGTGAAAGATCCTGGGCTGTTACCTTGCGATTTGCAGGTATCGATAATCCACAACTTCTGAGAGCTCTGAACAAGTCACAAGCAATGTACAAGACTCTCTCACTGTGCAGGGTCAGGCTCCAGGAGACTGGACACGTATGTGGTGCAGTTATGTGATGTGTAGTGTGTGTGCTGCAGGTAACCATTGATCTTGGGACGATCACAATCACATTGAATCACTCAACCACGGAGGTGGGGTCTGGTGGCCCCGCCTTCAAGATGGTTGCCAGAAGAGTCAGAAGTGTTGTACAGAATTGGAGCTCAAACGTCACAGGCAGTGCCTCCCTATCAGTGACAGCTGCCTACTTCAACAAGAAGTTTAATGTCTGGGAATACGTTCTTGAACCTCTGGAAGAGCAGAAAGGGGAATTCTGCTACTGGTCAATGACAGCCGAGGTGTGTGTGTGTGTGTGTGTGTGGGTGTGTGGGTGTGGGTGTTTGTGTGTGTGTGTGTGTGTGTGTGTGTGTGTGTGTGTGTGTGTGTGTGTGTGTGTGTGTGTGTGTGTGTGTGATGTGTTTATATGTGTGTGGTGCAGGTTGCAGGCATCCATCTTGCCTCCTACAGATCAACCCTACTCAGGACCTGCAGAACATGAAAGGCAGTCGACTCATTCCAAAGATGCTCTGCAGCGTCTACTCAAAGGAGTCACTGCAGATCACTCTGTCAAGAACATCCATTGGACAGCTGCTCAACCTTGTTGATGTGAGGCTGTCTCCTAGCAACACATGCTGTTTGTGAGTTATTGTCAATTGTTTAGTTGTTGTTTAGGAGTACTCAAAGCCAATGGAGTCGGAGGGGAGGGCGCTGAGGTCTGCTAGGGAGGGGGTCGTACAGTCAGGGAGGTCAACCTACAAACTGAGGAACATGGTTTGTTATGGAGGTTGCACCAGCAGTCAGTGTGTGTTACTCTCTACGTATGTCGACTGCTCTGTTCTGTAGTTGGGAGAGCAGTACAAGGTCACGGTGCAAGCAAAAGATGCACTCGCTGAGGTTGAGGTAGGGGGTGCCCTCTCTTTACACACATGTTGACAAGTCTTGTGATAGTCACATGAATTTTGACAAGTCATGTGATGGTCACACGTTAGGGTCAGAATACAGAGAAGACCTTGAAAGATGGCCAAGAAGCCATTTTTGTATCCATGGTAACACACAGTGAGGACCCATCAGCTGGCCTCCTGAAGCAGGAGATAAAGCAGTTGGTGTGGAGTGTAAGGGTGGCGGGATTCCACGCCCGGCACATCCTGTTCACAGGATTCAACAAGACTTACTATCCACTCAAACCACTGAAGGTACGTAGGTATGTGTGTATGCTGGGCTATAGAGTCTCACCCATTCCACCCACTTGCCCCTATGGCCTTACCCCACCCGTTCCTGCCCTCCCTGGCAACCATCAATTCCTTGAATCGTGCATCTTCCCCTACCCTGCCCACCAGTCTTTTGCTCCGCCCACCTCTCTGTCTTGCTTCATCCACCTATTCCTCTTACCCCACCCACCTGTTCCTTTTACTCCACTTGTTCCCCTTGCCCCGCCCACCCAGGAATCCTCATCCCAGTCATATGGTTTCGTAGTGGAAGCTGAGCCGTTCTCTCAGAATGTTACCATGGTGACAATCAGATCACCTGTACAGATATTGAACAATATGGCCAAACCATGTATGGTTGCCATGACAATGAGCAGTGGTTTGACTTCAGAAGCTGTTGCCAAGGCAATGGTTGTCAACCCGGGTGAGAAAATCCCACTATCTCTGAGCGTGGCTCACGAAGGGCATACTTTTGTCAAACAGCAGAGCAAGGAGTACGTGTAGTGAGGGTGTGTACATGTAGCGAGGGTGTGTACATGCAGCGAGGGTGTGTACATGCAGCGAGGGTGTGTACGTGCAGCGAGGGTGTAGGTGCAGCGAGGGTGTGTACTTGCAGCGAGGGTGTGTAGGTGCAGCGAGGGTGTGTACCTGCAGCGAGGGTGTGTAGGTGCAGCGAGGGTGTGTACCTGCAGCGAGGGTGTGTACCTGCAACGAGGGTGTGTACTCGTGTGTTTGCTGTCCCTTGAGCAAGCCTCCTCCCTCCCCCCTCTCTTCACAGCATCAAATACTCTACCACCAGCATCAGATGGAACAGCAAATCAGAGAAGACCACTGTGGTGTGCCCTGTGGCTGATGGCTCACCCTCAGGACCTCCTGGTCACTACATTCGGGTGTGTGACATTGTCTGTTGTGTTCAGCCAACGATTGAACAACCTCACATGTTCAGTTTTGTGTGTGCTAACTCCTTTTCTGTGAGCTTGACTGTATGTGTGTGTTCTCTCTTCAGCTCTATCTGTCCATGTTTCTCTCTACATATGTGTTTGTGTACACATGTCCATAGATAACATGATGTGTACCCACACCCCTCCCCCTTCCTCTTATGTACCCACACCCCTCCCCCTTCCTCTTATGCACCCACACCCCTCCCCCTTCCTCTAATGTACCCACACCCCTCCCCCTTCCTCTTATGTACCCACACCCCTCCCCCTTCTTCTTATGCACCCACACCCCTCCCCCTTCTTCTTATGTACCCACACCCCTCCCCCTTCTTCTTATGTACCCACACCCCTCCCCCTTCCTGAAATGTACCCACACCCCTCCCCCCTTCTTCTTATGTACCCACACCCCTCCCCCTTCCTGAAATGTACCCACACCTCTCTCTCCACCCCTCCCCCTTCCTCCAATATACCCACACCTCTCTCTCCACCCCTCCCCCTTCCTCCAATATACCCACACCTCTCTCTCCACCCCTCCCCCTTCCTCTTATGTACCCACACCCCTCCCCCTTCCTCTAATGTACCCACACCCCTCCCCCTTCCTCTGATGTACCCACACCCCTCTCTCCACCCCTCCCCCTCCTCTGATGTACCCACACCCCTCTGTCCACCACTCCCCCTTCCTCTTATGTACCCACACCCCTCCCCCTTCCTCTTATGTACCCACACCCCTCCCCCTTCCTCTTATGCACCCACACCCCTCCCCCTTCCTCTTATGCAGCCACACCCCTCCCCCTTCTTCTTATGCAGCCACACCCCTCCCCCTTCTTCTTATGTACCCACACCCCTCTCTCCACCCCTCCCCCTTCCTCTAATGTACCCACACCCCTCCCCCTTCCTCTTATGTACCCACACCCCTCTCCCTTCCTCTTATGTACCCACACCCCTCTCTCCACCCCTCTCCTGTGTGCAGGTTGTAGTTGTGAAAGAAACAGACCTTGCTAAAGCTCAGTTGGTTGACATGACTCAGAGAGCACATCACATCCTGTCATTGAACTATCCCATAGTTATCTGCAACAACCTCCCATACAGGAGTATTGTCAGCTCCAGTGTACGTCTGTGTGTGTGTGTGTGTGTGTGTGTGTGTGTGTGTGTATGTGTGTGTGTGTGTGTGTGTGTGTGTGTGTGTGTGTGTGTGTGTGTGTGTGTGTGTGTGTGTGCGTGCGTGCGTATGTGTGTGTGTGTGTGTGTGTGTACGTGTGGGTGGGTGTGGGTGTGGGTGTGTACGTGTATGTGTGTTTTTGTGTGTGCATGCCTGCTTTGCGGGTATGACTCTCACTGACCATACGTCTTGCACATGTACATAGCTTGTCCCAAAGCTGGAGATGAAGAGAGGAGGCTCTGTTCCCATCGGCACATGTGCACTGGATGAGGACAAACATCTGTTCAGCAAACAACCAAAGGTCAGCCTCACACTGACTGTGTTCATGGAGGGAGGACCGTGGAATGGTTCACTTGTTATTGAGGCTGAAGAAGATAAGATGAACGTCTTCAATGTTCAAAGGGAGAAGAATGAAAGGGTGAGTTACATTCACTGGTTTAGGCATTCTCTACTGGCTACAGTTGCGTTCTAGTTGTTGTTATCATTGTTGATGTTGTTGTTGTTGACCGTGCTGATTGTAAACACCCTGTTGTGTAGACGCTGGCTGTGAGTAGCGAAGATAGGGGCTCGTGGAGGGTGACCCTCTTTGCCCCGTACTGGATGGTTAACAAATCAGGGGTTACCCT
>CAUJGJ010000195.1:429637-439637 GCA_963170055.1 Halisarca cf. caerulea | reverse complement strand
CTGTTGACAGTGTACTGTATTTGTTGTGTGTGTTCAGATGTCCTGTTGTGTGGGAGTGGGAAAAGAGGACGGGCTACTGGCGACCACTGTTCACCATGAACGCAGCTGCTTTAGAGGCAGCCTATCAGAAGTACATTGAGGCGTCTTCCTCTGCGAAGCCAACCCCTCAGACTCCAAACAGCTTAGCAGTTCAGACCGTTGTTCTGCAAGAGGAGGAGTGGAAGGTTTGCTCACTTATTTCTTCACACACACACACACACACACACACACACACACACACACACACACACACACACACACAAACACACACACACACACATACGCACGCACGCACGCACACACACACACACACACAATCATGTTGATGCCTTATCATGGGTGTGTTGTTAGGTGTCGTTTGGCAAGAGTATTTCAATGTCAAAAGTGAAAGAAAATGAGGAACATGGACTGCGGAGGTCCAGTTCCCCGGGGATTTTCTTCAAATATACAACATCAACCAATCAAATCACACTTCGGGCAAAGGTGTTCTCCCTTCAAGTAATGCATTTTTGTTGTTTTGCTTTTGTTTTTGTTTTTGTTGTTGTTATGATACCCACTCTAACTTGTTTACAACTCAGGTGGATAACCAGCTACCAAATGTGAAGTTTCCTCAGGTTGTTTATGGTATCCCTCCACCGCCAAGTATTGCCTCCAGCATGGGTGTGTCTGTGTGTTTGTAGTGCCTCCAGCATGGGTGTGTCAGTGTGTTGGTAGTGCCTCCAGCATGGGTGTGTCTGTGTTGGTATTGCCTCCAGCATGGGTGTGTCTGTGTTGGTATTGCCTCCAGCATGGGTGTGTCTGTGTGTTTGTAGCGCCTCCAGCATGGGTGTGTCAGTGTGTTGGTAGTACCTCCAGCATGGGTGTGTCTGTATTTGTAGTGCCTCCAGCATGGGTGTGTCTGTGTGTTTGCATTTGTGTACATACTTCTTGTGTTTGTTTATTGAAGTATGTTTTTTTGCTTGTTGTTTGTGAACCTCAGAGCCCAAGCCTTTGTTGGATACATCCATTATCATCAGAAAAGCAGGAAAGGAAGGAACTACCGAGTACAAGTGTGTCACCTGTAGCATTGACTTCTGTGTGTGTGTGTGTGTGTGTGTGTGTGTGTGTGTGTGTGTGTGTGTGTGTGTGTGTATGTGTGTGTAAATGTGTGTGTGTGTGTGTGTGTAAATGTGTGTGTGTGTGTGTGTGTGTGTGTGAGTGGGTGGGTGGGTGGCTATGTTGACAGGAGCTATGTTATTTGTATGCAGGCTAATCCAGTTTGTACTGCAGAAAATCGGAATTGAAGTTGAACTGGGATTTCTGGTTGCTTTGTCAAGACTGTTTGCTGGATGGAAACGACCAATGACTGATGTATGTACTTGTGCTTGTGTGATCCTACATACATGCTGTGTGTGCTGTGTGTACTGTGTGTACTGTGTGTGCTGTGTGTACTGTGTGTACTGTGTGTACTGTGTGTGTGTTGTGTGTACTGTGTGTGTGTTGTGTGTGTTGTGTGTACTGTGTGTGCTGTGTGTGCTGTGTGTACTGTGTGTGCTGTGTGTACTGTGTGTACTGTGTGTGTGTTGTGTGTGTTGTGTGTACTGTGTGTACTGTGTGTGTGTTGTGTGTACTGTGTCTGGTAGCATATTATCTGCTTTCTGTTCCATCCAGAGGGACACAATTGAAGCAGATATCACTAGAGTCAAAGTTGACGATCTGAAGGAGATGCTGTTACCAGCATTAGCTGCAGAGGAGAAGAGCTTCATAGACAATATTATGCTTTCCCCTGTCCACGTGAGTGGCTGACACCTCGTGATAGTACCAGCACCAGTTCCACCTCCACTACCTGTCACCTCTCTCTCCCCTCACTCTCCCCTCACTCTCATCTCTCTCTCTCCTCACTCTCCCTCACTCTCTCCTCACTCTCCCTCACTCTCCCTTAACTCTCCTCACCCTCCCCTCACTCTCCCCTCACTCTCTCCTCACTCTCCCTCACTCTCCCTCACTCTCTCCTCACTCTCCCTTAACTCTCCTCACCCTCCCCTCACTCTCTCCTCACTCTCCCTCACTCTCTCCTCACTCTCCCTCACTCTCCCTTAACTCTCCTCACCCTCTCCTCACTCTCCCTTAACTCTCCTCACCCTCTCCTCACCCTCCCCTCACTCTCCCTTAACTCTCACTCTCCCCTCACTCGCCCCCTCACTCTCCCCTCACTCACCCCCTCACCTCCCCTCACTTGCCCCCTCACCCTCCCCTCAATCTCCCCTCACTCGCCCCCTCACCCTCCCCTCACCTCACCCTCCCCTCACTCTCCTCTCATTCTCCCCTCTCTCTCTCCCATCACTACAGATTGCTCTGAGCTTGTCATTGTCTCAGTCCTCCAGTTCTGAAGAGATGCAGATGGACCCATCTGAGGGGATATTTGGTGGTTTTGATCCCCTTGCTCCTCTGCGAAGTTTCCTAAAATCATTTGGAGCTTTTGTTGTCGATGTGAAAGGCTCAGAACTCAAGTATGTTTACCCTCCACAACCACTTGACTTCTACATCCTACATGAACCCTACATGAACCCTACATGAGCCCTACATGAGCCCTACATGAGTCCTACATGAACCCTACATGAGCCGTACATGAGTCCTACTTGAATCCTACATGAGCCCTACAGGAGTCCTACATGAATCATACATATGAGTCCTACATGAGTCCTACATGAGTTCTACACGAGTCCTACATGAGCCGTACATGAACCCTACATGAGCCCTACATGAGTTATGCATAAGATCTCCCTGTGCAGATTGAATCGTCTTGAAGGATCACAGCTTGTTTTGACCCACCCTGAGTTGATCCAAATGGTCCGCCATCACTACACCCAGCAGGTTCTTCGTGAGGTCTACAAAGCAGTTCTGAACTTGAATGTGATTGGTAACCCTGTGAGTCTGGTGGGCGGGGTGGCTAGCGGAGTGACAGACCTCTTCTATGAGCCATACAAGGCTGTCACACTGGGCCCCGAGGAGTTTGTGGAAGCAGTTGGGATTGGTGTGCACTCTGCCATAGGTGGCACTGTAGGTCAGTGTCCTGTGTGTGTGTGTGTGTGTGTGTGTGTGTGTGTGTGTGTGTGTGTGTGTGTGTGTGTATGTGTGTGTGTGTGTGCGTATGTGTGCTTGTGAAGTGTTGTAGAGTAACAGGATGTTGTATTTCACACTTGCATCCACCCCCCTCTCCTTGTCCTTCTCACATTTTGTCCGACTATTTCCTCTGTTTTAACACTCCCCAATCTCCCATTCCTTCTCCCAATCCCCTTCCCTGTCCAGGTGGAGCACTGGGTGTTGTGAGCACCTTTACTGGGAAGCTGGGAGATGCAGCTGCCCTCTTCTCCCGGGACAAGGACGAGCGAGAGAGAAGACGATCTGACAACCGAGAATTGAGCATTACCTATGGGCTGGGTGGTCTGATCAAGGACTTTGGAGGGGCTGTCACAAACGTTGTTGTTCAGCCGGTAAAGGGAGCACAGAGCGAAGGAGTAATTGGGTTCCTCAAGGGAACTGGAAGAGGTATCTTTGGCATTGCTCTTCGCCCAATTGGAGGAGCACTTGACCTGACAACCATTGCCGTAGACAAACTAAAACGGTGTGTTATGTGTGTATGTGTGTGTGTGTATGTGTGTGTGTGAGAGAGTGTAGGTGTGTGTGTGTGTGTGTGTGTGTGAGTTTGTGTGTGTGAGAGAGAGTGTAGTTGTGTGTGTGTGTGTGTGTGTGTGTGTGTGTGTGTGTGTGTGTGTGTGTGTGTGTGAGTTTGTGTGTGTGGTGTGTTCATGTTCTTGTATTCCTATCCCATGGCTGTGTGCAGGGTGACTAAGATCGATGACTATGAGATGATGCAGCTTCGTCTTCCAAGATACATAGGCCCTGATCAGGTGAGGTGTGTGTTGGGTGCTTGAAAGAAAAGAAACACAGCACAAAAACAAAACAGAGGGAAGAAATCGTGTTAAAGTTTAAAAACATGCAACAAGATTGTTCATTCATCAAGCAGTAAAAATAAAATAAAAACTGCATGAATATTGATTATAATGTATAACCATGCTGTGCGAGAAAGGGAAAAGCAAGAGTAAATGTGTGTGTGTGTGTGTGTGTGTACACAGCTTAATATTGTTCCTTTCTTTGCAGGTCATACGACCTTATTCCCTATATTCAGCCACTGGCAAGGCTTTCCTTGAGGTTGGTCTTCTTATGTTTATCATGTGTCAGTCACATGACAGTCACATGACAGTCATATAACTATCGTGCTTGCAGGACTTAGAGCCCAGTCCAAGTGATGATTTGTTTTACTTGACGCATTTTGAAATTGAGGCCGACCCTATGAAAGCTTTCCTACTAACAACCAAGTGTGTTTGCAATAGTGATAAGCAATGACTGTTGTTCAGCAGTTAATGGTTTCTATTCTGATTTCAGATATGCTTTGCAGTTTTCACAAGTTGGGAAGCTGGATATACTGAAGAAATGGGATAGAGACTTGGAGATAGTTTACGACAAAGTGATTGAGAGTACCTTGCGTTCTGAAGGGAGAATGTTTAAGGTTAAAGTGAAGAAGGATTCAACATTTTCCAAACTCTTCTCCAGCAAAGATGAGGAGGAGCTGACAGTTCAGTTAAGAACACCACAAGATGCAAAGGTTAGCAGGAGTACATTTGTAGTCGGTACACACAGTTCCTTGACCGCAGTTTGTGTGGCCACCCCTGCAGGAGGCAGCTGAAGCTTTTTGCCAAGCATTGAAGAAGTACAAACTCAATAAAGTTTAATTCTTTGTATAGTAGACCTGGACTGCACCGTACAGAGCACCTCTGTACACAGTACACAGATTTTTATCATTGCATAGAATCTATAGCTACAGTGTGTATCCATGTAGTGTGTGTACATCTTGTATTATTCATATTTAGAGCTTGTCTGTGTGCACACAAACCTTGTGCTGATTTCCTTGTGTTTCTGTATAGAACAAGAATCATTGTTAAAACCAGATAACCACTTTCTTGTTAGAGGTATCTACATGATTGTGTAGTGGCTGGTTTGTAGTTCTTGTTATAGCAACGTACACTTGAGCCTTGTTAAGCCACTTTGTTATGCCAGCATTCACTGTATTTTGGAAGTGCATGCCATGTGCATGCCATGTGCGTGCCATGTGCGTGTCATGTGCGTGTCATGTGCGTGTCATGTGCGTGCCATGTGCGTGTCATGTGCGTGCCATGTGCGTGTCATGTGCATGCCATGTGCGTGCCATGTGCATGCCATGTGCATCAGGGATACTCCATTAATCAATTCTAATAAAAATATTGCAAAGTCATTACTCACAAGTGGGTATCAAGTATAAATGAAATAAATGCTTATCTCTTTACAACACATGTACAGACATGCATGAGAACATGCGTACAGACATGCAGTGTTACATTGGTGTCATGCCAGTGCAGGGGATGCCAGCAGAATAAAAACACTCAAGACTGAGGCTGCTGGGCACCTACGGGTGGTCCTTGCTGTGGCTGAACCTGTGTCTGCGTAAGGGGAGTGGGTGGGGAGGGGGAGGGGTAGCATGGACAAAAGACAAGCAACAGCCACCATGGAAGTACTCACTTTACCACCCTTTGTTGGAACTGGTAGGTACAGCTTGAACTCAGATGGTAGTTCATCCTCTTGGTAAAGTCTGTCTGAGAAGTACACTCGTCTGATGCGACAGTTAGCATGAATCTGAGGAAAGAGTGTGCAGAGCACTATACTTGGGAGAACCAGGCAATCGTGTGCTATTTGTAACGTTGTGTACCTGTACTCTTAACGTCTCTATGTAGTTGGTTCCATATGCTCTTCTTGTAAAGTCAGCCAAATTGAACTGGATCTGGTTCCAGCCGTCATCCAACCTCATTGGCATGGTGCATATGAAGGGCTTTACTCTCGTTTGAGACTGATAGTTTGAGGCTCGGAATCGTCTCCTCACATTCTTGTCATCCAAAACCTACAATCATGCCATGCACACAAGGTCATTGTTTATACCCAGTGGATACTGAACTGGCACAAATTACGCAACCTAATCCCAACCCAAACCCAAATTGTTATGCAATTTTGCAAATGTTACGCAACATTCTAACATCCCGTGTATATTGATGGTGACATACTGCCGGATGAACAGCCACTCTGTTGTTTATAACTGCGCCTATCCCCTGAAGATCTCAGTGAACATGTTCCTTCATTATTATGATATTTATGATACACGCAATGCACGCACACGCTGCATACTTAGCACGGACACGTGCGCACAGATCCTATTTGATTGCATACTTGAACTTCAAATGTGAAGTACTTCTTGAGGTTCTTTATGATCATAACCAAGAATGACAGCTTGATTCCAAGCGTTTTCTTCTTGTCAGCTGGGCAAGTGATATAAGTCGTGCTAACGTTGGTCCCTACTATTTCCAACACCAGTGACTGAATGTCGTTATCGGTAATCCTTTTGATGTGTCCATTCCTGACCTGGATAAGAGAATAGCACGATTCCAACATTTACCTAGCATTTATCCAATGCTGTTAAACAAGTCACTATTCTTACTTCTTTGTTCCATATTTGAAGTGGTTTACTTCCAATGCTGTACAAGATAGACAAGAACCCGGACTGGAAGGTATTCTTGAACATCTCTGCTACTAATCTTCACTGTCGAGTGGATCAGTGTTGCCAAGGTAACCGAAGAAATTGGGTCTCAGGATGGATAGGGATAATGATATTCATGGATTGATCACGTGTCCAGCTCTGACGTAGAGCAGCACGTTTGTGGGTCAGTAGGAACAGCTAGAAGGTCAATCTTGCTGCGAAGAGAAACAAAATGCCTCTCAACCTTGGAGACACCTTCCCCAACCCCGAATGTGACACAACTGTTGGTAAAATAAAGCTTCACGATTACTTTGGGGATAAGTGAGTCTTCCCCATTTCTGCTTCTGCCTCACGTTCTTATATTATCTATGGTTCCATCCACGCCGGCTGATTACATAATTGTTTTTCTTTGTTTTAGATGGGGAATCCTCTTTTCTCACCCAGCTGATTTTACTCCTGTTTGTACCACCGAACTTGGTGCAGTTGCTAAGATCATTCCAGAGTTCGAGAAACGCAATGTGAAAGTGATTGCTATTTCTTGCGACCCAGTTGACTCTCACGTGTCGTGGATCAAAGATATTGGTGCTTACGGGAAACTCCCCGGTGGTGACTTTCCCTATCCCATCATCTCAGACCCACACAGGGAGATTGCTGTGAAGCTTGGAATGCTGGACGAGAAGGAGAAGGACAAGGCTGGCCTTCCCCTCACAGCGAGAGCTGTAGGTCCTACCACACTCCAGCTCAATTGTCTTTTGTCATTGACACACAGTATGGTGTATGTATGCTTATACGGACATGATGTTTGAGAGCTAGCAGTACAGTATACACACATCACTGGTCCAGATAGTGGAGTGTACACACACCAGATAGTGTAGTGTATGCACACCAGATAGTGGAGTGTAGGGAGTAATACCTGGTATTACAGTGTGCCCACTCTCCTAATAGTAGTGTCCGTACACACCACCTGATAATGTAATCTACACCGTCACACCTGATAACAGTGACATGTGTGCACACACCAGGATGCAGACTGCCCTGTGTAGCACACACTGTGGAGGTAGTCATGGCTTCATGCAGTGTACAACTGAGGCTTATTGGATGGAGTTGTTTGTGGCTTGCTAGTTGGCAAGTTGCACCACATGTCTGTGGAGTTCTGATGTGTTTTATGCAACTAGCTTTTACCCTTGGAGAATGTCCAGTGCCAACTAGCTTTTACCCTTGGAGAATGTCCAGTGCCAACTAGCTTTTACCCTTCGAGAATGTCCAGTGCCAACCTTCTGAAGGCAGCAACCACTAAATGTCTTCCTTTCTTTCTACGTTAAGGTGTTCATCGTTGCACCCGATAAGAAGCTCAAGCTGACCATTCTCTACCCAGCGACCACAGGAAGAAACTTTGAGTCAGTGTGCATATGTGTCAGTTATTGTGGGTTTGTTTTGACTGTGTGTATGTCTGTCGATTTTAGTGAGATTCTCCGAGTGATTGACTCCCTTCAGTTGACTGCTTACAAGAGAGTGGCCACTCCAGCTAATTGGCAGGTACGTGGGTGTATTCTCTCTGGATTGCGAGACAGTGTGCGATGACAGCAACTGGTCTGCACAGACAGTGTGCGATGACAGCACACAGTCTGCAAAGACAGTGTGTGTGCTTCAACACAAGTGTTCTGATGTGAGGGTGTTGTGCATGAGAGGTGACAAGTGAGGTTTGTGGTGTGTGAGTGGTGGAAATTCTATGTGGTCAAATCTTTGGGATGACTTGCAATGCGGAGCCCTGGTGACAGGTGTTGAGTTGTTCAGTTAATCAAATCCAGCTGCTGTACTGGGACATGTTCTCCTGTGCCAGTGTGAGGTCTGGAGGTGACATGACCCAACTGGATGGTACCAGTTTGTAATTAGTGCAGTATTGAAGGAAGCTCCTCCAAATCCACTTGTACTTTTATGCTTTCCTCTTCAATCGTGTTTGTTGACATGCTCTCATCGTGTTTGTTGACATGCTCTCATTGTTTGTTGACATGCTCTCATTGTTTGTTGACATGCTCTCATTGTTTGTTGACATGCTCTCATTGTGTTTGTTGACATGCTCTCACTGTGTTTGTTGACATACTCTCACTGTGTTTGTTGACATGCTCTCATTGCTTGTTGACATGCTCTCATTGTGTTTGTTGACATGCTCTCATTGCTTGTTGACATGCTCTTATTGTGTTTATGTTAACATGCTCATATGGGTTCATGTGTTTGACTTAGGGTGTGTTGTGTGCCATGGGGAGTTGTTTTGAGTGTATTCCCTGGATATCCCCCTACCCTTTTGTGTGTTATGCTTTCCACCTGTACAGAGCGGTGGCGAGTGCATGGTCCTGCCCAATGTCAGTCCCGAGGATGCACAGAAGCTGTTCCCGCAGCACCACACGGAGAATGTGCCATCCGGGAAACCATACATCAGGATAACCCCACAGCCGCAGTAGTCCTGGCAGCAGCAGCAACGCGTGCTTTCAGTAGAGCGATCTGACATAGTAGATACTAGTATAGTGACTTTTAGCTTTTCACTGTTTTTCTATTAGTTTAAATTGAGTCTCATTTTTTGCGTGCATATTGTGCCATCCACACACACAACTCCCAGCTCCACTGACACGTACATCTACACACACAACTCCCAGCTCCACTGACATCCACACACACGACTCCCAGCTCCACTGACATCCACACACACGACTCCCAGCTCCACTGACATCCACGCACACAACTCTCAGCTCCACTAACATCCATGCACAACTCCCAGCTCCACTGACATCCACACATTTGACTCCCACCTCCACTGACATCCACACCACAAGTTCAGAATAGCAATCACCATTCCTAACATACAAGACGTGCACAGCTAGAAGGGCATGCAAACACCATTCTTACAAGACAGCATGCAGCAAAGACACTGTTGGACCAAAGTTCAGGACAATATTTACAGTAGACACATATAGGCCGACACCAGTAGGCCAGACTGCGTGTGTGATGGGAACAGATAAACAAAGCACACGTGTAGGTATGTATAATTGTACTCGTATGAGGTGTTGACTTTTGCTGTATATACAAAAATACACAAGTCAACGGAGAAGATCCAGGATTGTGGAGTAGTTATGAGAAGGGTCCGGTCTGCCTGCGTCCCCCAGTGGGAGTTCGTGGATGAGAGTTAAGCTGATGCTCCAACTGCTGAGAGTGGCAAGACGCCTCCACTAGAGCAAGTTTGGTCTGTGCAAGCTCTAACTCAAGATCTTTCACCTTTTGCTCTAGGACTGAGTTCACACTTGTGCCGTCTTCCTCCAGTCGGTCATGTTGTGGGGTACCCTCTGTGCCCATCTTACCATCGACAGC
>CAUJGJ010000195.1:407137-424637 GCA_963170055.1 Halisarca cf. caerulea | reverse complement strand
GTAGGGAGCAGAGGACACCAGTGTAGGGAGCAGAGGACACCGGTGTAGGGAGCAGAGGACACCAGTGTAGGGAGCAGAGGACACCGGTGTAGGGAGCAGAGGACACCAGTGTAGGGAGCAGAGGACACCAGTGTAGGGAGCAGAGGACACCGGTGTAGGGAGCAGAGGACACCAGTGTAGGGAGCAGAGGACACCGGTGTAGGGAGCAGAGGACACCAGTGTAGGGAGCAGAGGACACCAGTGTAGGGAGCAGAGGACACCGGTGTAGGGAGCAGAGGACACCAGTGTAGGGAGCAGAGGACACCAGTGTAGGGAGCAGAGGACACCGGTGTAGGGAGCAGAGGACACCAGTGTAGGGAGCAGAGGACACCGGTGTAGGGAGCAGAGGACACCAGTGTAGGGAGCAGAGGACACCAGTGTAGGGAGCAGAGGACACCAGTGTAGGGAGCAGAGGACACCAGTGTAGGGAGCAGAGGACACCAGTGTAGGGAGGAGAGGACACCAGTGTAGGGAGCAGAGGACACCGGTGTAGGGAGCAGAGGACACCAGTGTAGGGAGCAGAGGACACCAGTGTAGGGAGCAGAGGACACCAGTGTAGGGAGCAGAGGACACCGGTGTAGGGAGCAGAGGACATTAATAGAGAGAGAACTCCTCACCTTTTCAACCTTTAGGGTGAATCTTTCTGTTGAATATTTCTTTTTCCGAAATGGTATGAAGCTCAGAATTTGACTTTCTCCTTTCTGTACACGAATCTCTATTTCCCTGAAATACACATACACCAGTCAGCATCATACATGTCTAAGAAGTATACACTTTACATACAAGACACTCACTCACTTACACCCACACCCACACACATACACACGCACACACCCACACACACGCACACACACACACACATAGAGACACACACACAAACACCCCCACACCCACACCCCCACACACAAACACACCAACACCCACCCACCCACCCACACACACACACACACACACACACACACACACACACACACACACACACACTCCTTCTCTTCCCTTTACATTGAAGAGATCCATTACCTGACAAATCTCACTGGCTCTGCTATGCCCCTCAACACCAGATCAGCAGCCACAGTCAAGTAGGCCTTCATCCCTACAACAACACCAACCAACGGACAGGACCTCAAGCAGCTGCGGACTGCTAGAGGCAACCAATTCTACATACATACCTTTAGCAGTCTCTTCGTTTATCTCCTTACAAACTGGGTCCGTAGGGTCCAGGGAGGCCACAACAGTGTACACACGATCATTACTGTACCCCATGGATACCTGGAGGTGGATGGAGGGGGAGCAACACCCTAGATGACTGGATGGAGGGGGAGCAACAAACACCCTAGCTGACTGGGTGGTGGGGGAGCAACACCCTAGATGACTGGATGGAGGGGGAGCAACACCCTAGATGACTGGATGGAGGGGGAGCAACACCCTAGATGACTGGATGGAGGGGAGCAACAAACACCCTAGATGACTGGATGGAGGGGGAGCAACACCCTAGATGACTGGATGGAGGGGGAACAACACCCTAGATGACTGGATGGAGGGGGAGCAACACCCTAGATGACTGGGTGGAGGGGGAGCAACACCCTAGATGACTGGATGGAGGGGGAGCAACAAACACCCTAGATGACTGGATGGAGGGGAGCAACAAACACCCTAGATGACTGGATGGAGGGGGAGCAACACCCTAGATGACTGGATGGAGGGGGAACAACACCCTAGGTGACTGGATGGAGGGGGAGCAACACCCTAGGTGACTGGATGGAGGGGGAGCAACACCCTAGGTGACTGGATGGAGGGGGAACAACACCCTAGATGACTGGATGGAGGGGGAGCAACAAACACCCTAGCTTACTGGATGGTCTCCTGCTAGAACTGGTGCTGGTGCATACACCAGTACATTACACTATGTATAAGATTAGTACACATACATACAGTACAGTGAGGACAGACACACACACACACACACACACACACACATACACACACACACACACACACACACACACACACACACACACACACACACACATTACAAAGTCATACCATGTCCAGGAGGATCATGCTGAGAGGAGCAGCTCCTGTTCCTGGAGCCACTAACATACCAAAACACCTGAAGACAGTGAAAGGCACAAGTGAGACAGACATACAATGCCATACCTTCCACACTCCTCACAATTTTAAAGATAATAAAAGTTATAACCATCCAAACAGATACACTCCCTGCACATGAGCACACCAAAATGCCTCACATATCTGCTGCACCCATTAAGGCCGATGCACACATGTTACGTAACGTTAAAGGTTCACTCTGCATTGCAGTTGCGCTCTTGTGAGCATTGTTTTCGAATTGCACGCCGTCGACGTCATGTACGTTATGCAAGACTTGAACGGAGTTCAACTTTTTACGTAAATGTAGGCCATAAGAATGGCTTCTGCAGCTGATTTTCTTTTTTCTTTTGTTCCTTGTTAGTCGCAGTAGCCTATTGAATTGCTGGGGGGTCATCCTGAAATACCTAAGGAAACTCTTGATGTCCTGCAGCCGCATTTCTTGAACTAAACGATGGTATTCTCCTTGAATATTGCTCTTACCCACATTCTCCTAGAAGTATGGGTACTCTTCATACGCTTTCTTCTCACAAATAGTAACAGTAGAAGTGCGACAGAAGCATAAATACAGGCTAGGCTGTGACGAACGGCAACCGTGACAATCTCTGCCTACGAACAAAGCGAATTGTATACTATAATTGTCGGATGAGGCATACTTTGACGAAAACGATCTACTTACCTCGAAAAAGGAGCTTTTAGGAACAACTGGATACCGTACCATCCTCTGCAAATCTCCCGCTCAAAATGTCGTTGCCCGATATGTGGGCATTGGGTAACGCAACCTAATTGCGATCCGCTTGCGAATGCGTTGACGTTACGTGATATGTGTGCACTAGCCTTTACACACATCTGCCACACCCATCCACCACACACTAAATAAAATTACAAAAAACACATTCACACATATCAGCCACGCCCATTTACACACCCACTCTCTCAAACACTGACATGTCCACTAAGCAACCACAGCCACCAAACAGCCACACCCGCTCACACTGTCATGCAACCCCCACAACACCCCTCCTCCCTCGGGACTAACTTGTCAACTACCAGAGGTTTGTTGGTATTGGGCTGAGCAAGAGATAAGACCAGCTGTTTCTGTGCGTTGTGATGCAGCTTGAAGCAGTCCTTGTCCACAGCTGCCACGGTGAAGGAGCCTCTGCCCTCCAGGTCCTCCTGGATCTCCAAGGTCACATCAATGCAGTAGTTCAGCTGGAAACCATGTTGTAGGATCTCCAGGTCTGACGGCTGTAGAAGAGGGATGGACCACTGTGAGCGACCCCCTGCAATTGCCCGTAACCTCGACACAACCCACCTTTGTCCTGAAGCAATTGCCAATTGATTCAAACACTTTCTCACACTAGGAACCAAGAACAACATCACAATAATTCACCAACCACAAACACAAACATAAACACAAACAAACAAACAAACAAACAGAAACACACATATACATACCATGGATAAGGACACGCACGTACCAGCTCTTCCGTTGCTACCAAAAACACATGGCAGAAGAAGGCAGAACTCTTCCTGTTCTTCACGTTGAAACAAATGCAGTCTGTGATGTCCAGTTCTTGTCCTCTCACACAAAGCAACACCAAATGCACAGAGAAACGGGCAAGTATTTGCTTGGAGTCAGGATCGATCATCAGTATGGTACCAGCATTGGTTGGCGGGATAGCAAGCCGTACACTGATGGCCTGACCGTGGTGTTCTTTGAAGGTAGCCATTTTGTTGTTAGCCTCAGATGCGCTCATGGGAGCATCCACTGCTGAGGAGCCAAGGTAGGTCAGTCCTCCATACACGTGGTACAGTTCAAGGCCTCCTTCTTCACCGAAGGACAGATCAGTGTCCCTCGAAAGGGTAGAGGGAGAGGGAGATGGAAGAATGTCCACAGTTCTCACACGACTCTTGTCCTCCCTGTCTTGTTCCTTTAGTTGTATGTTCTGTGGAAACTTCACTGACGATTGTTGTATCTCATTTTCTCCCTCAACGCTCCCTTCTGGCGTGGCCTGCTCCTGCACGTTTGGGTCTTCAGGAAGCGATTCCACGACACTGCCTGTATCTCGCACGAAGTCCTCGCAACACGAATCTTTGTCTTTAGAGGATAATTCTTCGCCTTTAGTAGACATTTCTTCCTCAACTGAAGGACTTGGTTCTACGCTACTGTCCAGGACATTGGATTCTTCCAAGTCATCAGCCATTGCTGCAAAAAACATAACTTATAGCAACAATATTTATTCAAACCATACATACACTCTATGGTTTACCTACAGGCACGAATCCAGCGTTTGTTTTGTGAAGTTGTGTACTCGTCAAGAAGCTGAGACAGCGAATATACCTTGAACTGTTCAGGACCGAGACACATTAAAAGGGAAATCCCCAAACGAATCAAAAATGGCGGACCAAAACCAAGGAGTGATTCTAGAGACTACCATGGTGACTACTAGAAAGTAGCAATTACGTATTCTTGTCCTTGTTACAACTCTTTCAAATATTATTTCCTACAGGGCCAAATTGCAGTTGAGCTCTACTGGAACCATGCTCCCAAAGCATGCAAGAATTTTGCTACTTTGGTAAGTCACATACATGCGACCTCTCCTCGACCAGCTAGCAGCCGGTATACTTTCAGTGACCCTTGATCAATCTGTGCTTTCAGGCTCGTCAAGGTTACTACAGCAATTGTAAATTTCATAGGGTGATTTCGGTTAGTCCATGAGTTGTCTGACTATTATGTGGTGAAGTATTTGTGTTGCAATTTTGTGTCTGGTATTCTAATGTTAGGGTTTCATGATACAGACGGGCGACCCCACAGCCACCGGTAGAGGTGGCTCCTCTATTTACGGGTATGCTCTGAGAGACACTGTCAACACTGCAGGATTTATTGGGTATTTGTTCTCTTCGTGCAGTCAGAACTTTGAGGATGAGATCCATCCAGACCTCAAGCACACTGGAGCAGGAATACTCTCTATGGCTAATAGGTGACTACCTTGAGCCACACTTACAGTGAACCTCTGCAAAGTGCCTCATTATGAGGTGTGGAGTACGCAGTAGAAATCTTGGTCGTTCTGTTTACTGTTATGTAGAAACTCATTAGTCTAGAAACTCTTCAGAAGAATGTTGTCATTGCTCCAAAGGATGGTCCTTTTAGAAGGGATTCATGATGTTGTGCTCAACATGTGTTTATGTCTTCCTCTGTGCAGTGGTCCCAACACCAATGGCAGCCAATTCTTCATCACATTAGCCCCAACACAGTGGCTGGACGGTCTGTGTGTGTGTGTGTATGTGTGTGTGTGTGTGCGTGTGTGTGTGCATGCTTGTGTGCATGCGTGCATGCATATGTGTGTGGAGCTCCTCTGACGTCTGCTACCCTTACATACTACAGGCAAGCATTCCATATTTGGTCGTGTCAGTGATGGCCTTGAGACAGTGAAGAGGATCGGCATGGTCAACACAGATTCTCACGACAGGTGAAGTAGATGGTGTGGGTTAAGAGTGGATGGTGTGGGTTTAGAGTGGATGGTGTGGGTTTAGAGTGGATGGTGTGGGTTTGGAGTGGATGGTGTGGGTTTAGAGTGGATGGTGTGGGTTTAGAGTGGATGGTGTGGAGTTAGAGTGGATGGTGTGGGTTTGGAGTGGATGGTGTGGGTTAAGAGTGGATAGTGTGGGTTTAGAGTGGATGGTGTGGGTTTAGAGTGGATGGTGTAGGTTTAGAGTGGATGGTGTGGGTTTGGAGTGGATGGTGTAGGTTTAGAGTGGATGGTGTGGGTTTGGAGTGGATGGTGTGGGTTTAGAGTGGATGGTGTGGGTTTAGAGTGGATGGTGTGGAGTTAGAGTGGATGGTGTGGGTTTGGAGTGGATGGTGTGGGTTAAGAGTGGATGGTGTGGGTTTAGAGTGGATGGTGTGGGTTTAGAGTGGATGGTGTAGGTTTAGAGTGGATGGTGTGGGTTTGGAGTGGATGGTGTAGGTTTAGAGTGGATGGTGTGGGTTTGGAGTGGATGGTGTGGGTTTAGAGTGGATGGTGTAGGTTTAGAGTGGATGGTGTGGGTTTGGAGTGGATGGTGTAGGTTTAGAGTGGATGGTGTGGGTTTGGAGTGGATGGTGTAGGTTTAGAGTGGATGGTGTGGGTTTGGAGTGGATGGTGTGGGTTTAGAGTGGATGGTGTAGGTTTAGAGTGGATGGTGTGGGTTTAGAGTGGATGGTGTAGGTTTAGAGTGGATGGTGTGGGTTTGGAGTGGATGGTGTGGGTTTAGAGTGGATGGTGTAGGTTTAGAGTGGATGGTGTAGGTTTACAGTGGATGATTTGGGTTTATTCCCTCACTGTGACATGGTGTTCTTCTCCTTTTAGGCCAACAGAAGATGTTTTTATCCTAAAAGCACACACAGACTGATGGCATTTGTACACATTGTTTGTTTCAAGTTATTACTTATTGTGTTTTGGTTATAATTGCAACAGTGGTCCAGTGGATCACATGATGATCACATTATCTATTTCTGCAAAATCTCACTTGGCGAGAGTTCAGTTGCAAGTTGTTATTCAGTAGAGTTTAGTCTTACATGGCTTCAATATGCCAGCCACAATGTGTGCTTTGGCTTTGTAGTCTCATGCAAGCTGTCAGAACAGGTAGACCAGGTGCTTATATGCTGTGGATGTTAGCAACAGCACTGGAGTGGGGAGAGGAAGCATGCGCTAGTGGACTCTGTGTAGGATGAAGGGTACATAGCCTTGGCCAGCCCCTTTCTCCTGGGACTACACAGTGCAGGTGCAACAGCTCAACAGTCACTCTTTTATTGAGTTCTCTGATCAGATTGACAGATGGACAACTCAAGAAGTTGCGGCAACCAACAGCCTAGTAGCATGCCTGTCATGCGGTGAATGCAGTTGTAGTTTGGTAAACACTAGGGGGCACACACATACATGCAAACAAACTGAATGTTTATAGTAACTAAATAAAATGTGCATAGCACAAGTATGTGTGGCATTCACTATCAAATATAAATGAGCAGACATCAACTGATCAGTTCAGAGTAGTGGCTCTTTGCCTGCCTTGGATGTCAGGTGGAGGTACGCCAGCTTCTCCCTCACGTGGTCTTAAGTCTCCTTTGGAAGTCCAAACATGCTCAAAAAACTCATCCACAGATGAGAAGCCTGTCATTTCCTTACAAGTTCCTCTTCGTTCTCTCTTCTTCTTCATGATCTCAACAAGCCGGTTGCTTTCAGCTGACCTGACGTGAACTAAGCCTCGTGGTTTGGGGTAAGTAGAGTAAGGATCTCTGTTGGATGGTCTCATCTGGTTGTCGCTCCGTATCCTTCTCAAGTAGTGTGGGTAGTGGGCCGGACTGCGATGAGGAGTCTGCTCTTCTTTGTACTCCTCAGCACTCTGATGTTGGCTGTGGTCCATACTGTGCCTGTGGTAGCGCTCAGTGGTGGTTGGATGGCTGTCAACGCTATGATGGTCGGTACCAGGATGCTGATACTGTCTGTAGTGCTCCATGCTGGGTCTGCGCTGATGGTCGCTGCCCAGGCGATGATTGTGTGGGTGTGTTTGGTCAACTCTTTGATAGTCAGTGTTGTCTTCGTCAATCCAGGACTGTCTGGCTACGTTAGCCCCATCCACACTGCTGCCAACAACTGAAGGAGTGTAGGACCTCACATCAGCGAGGGAGTGGGGATCCCCCTGAATGGCCATGACTGATGACGACATTGATCTGTTCTGAGTGTGAGTGCTACTTGCTCCTATGCTGTGTGTGTCGTCATGGTAATAGGAATGTAGTGAGGGGTAGTTGGGATAACCTGGCATCTGATTGGACACCGAAGACATGTGACGATCCCTGAGTGATATGCTCCGACCGTACCTGTCAACAAATGTGCCACTTTGAGGTGGTATTGTTGGGTGAGCACCATCACCAACGTTGAGGGCTTCATTTAGGTATTGCTTGAAACCTTCTTTGTCAAAATCAAGGTTGTTGCCCAGATACACACTGGGGCTTTTCGATCTTGTTTCAGCCGCAACTGAGTCCGGTTCAGCCTTCTGCTGTGCCAGCAGAGGGCTGTCCGGCTGTCGTCTCTCCCAGTGCTTGTCGGGTGAAGTGGGGCGATGTGCAGATGATGACAGGAGAACGTCAAATGAGTGTGCCTTGGGCTGGAGCTGTGGGGTGCTGGAGGGACCGTTAGATGCGTAGCTTGAGTGATGTGGTGCACTGTATGTGGGAGAGGGTACACTATGCACGTACTTTGGTCCTATTCCCACTTCAGATTCCATTTCTGAATTGTGAGGAGATGAAAAATCTGTTTCCATGTATCGTCTATCAGATACGTGTGTGTCTAAGTCTTTACCGTCAGCTCCCTCGTGGATGTCACCATGACCACGTGACACATCAGACTCAACGATACTCCCTCTACTGACACTCCTGATAGACCCTTGACTCCTGTCAAGCTTTATGATGTAGTCTGGATCGTCCAGGAACATGCTGGGTTTCTTCTCAAGTGTGGACTGTCTCCTCAGAGAGGCTGTGCTTCCGGCTGGGGCTGGGCCATGGGTCAGCCCTTGCTTGCGGCGACGCCGTCTACAGCAGCAGCAACAGCAGCAGATTATCACAATGCACAAGGTTGCCAGTAGCAACAGCAGTCCTCCTCCGGCAGATGCAGCAATAATGATTATCAAGGAATCCTCTGATTTGTTGTCTGTTGGAATGCTAGTGGAAGAAGGTGTTTCTGTGGAGTCTGTTGGAATGCCAGTGGAAGAAGGTGTTTCTGTGGAGTCTGTTAGAATGCCAGTGGAAGAAGGTGTCTCTGTGGAATCCACTGATAAGTAAGATGGTTGGAATGCTGTAGACAGAGTAGGTGTGGCTTCTGTGGCCATGTTCTCTGGTACGGGAACTTCAGATGTTGGTAAACCAGGATTGGGTATATTTGTAGATGTAGGGGGATTTTGGAACCGGGATGATGAAATGGGTAATTGAACATCTATTGTGGAGGTGGATTCTGAGGTCTCAGTTCCTGAAGTGGGTTTTGGGGTAATTGCTGGTGAATTGGGAATCAGAATGTCTACTGAGGAAGTGGAATCAGGGATGTTAGCTGAGTGGTTTGTCTTCAATACACTCTGCAGTACCCCAGAGGATTGGACATCCGAAGGGGATTGGACATCTGAAGGGGATGGTGTTTCTGGAGTGTTTGTAGAGTAAGTAGAAGTAGGAACTTCCAAGGATGAAGGTGATGGTGAGGTGGACATGAAGACTCCCCCATGCTGTGTGTTGGTCATCAAACCTGATGTATCAGTGGTTGGTACTGTAGGCACACTTTGTATCCTGAGGGATGTGGTTTGGGTACCTATGGAGAGAATATGGATACATGGTGGGTGTGGCTCAACATGTTGTGGCTCAACATGGTGGGTGTGGCTTGACATATGGGTGTGGCTCAACATGTGGGTACTGTTTTACATGGTGGGTGTGGCTCAACATGGTGAGTGTGGCTCAACATGGTGAGTGTGGCTCAACATGGTGAGTGTGGCTCAACATGGTGAGTATGGCTCAACATGGTGAGTGTGGCTCAACATGGTGAGTGTGGCTCAACATGTGCATGTGTGTCTCAATATGGTGGGTGTGGCTCAACATGTGGGCGTGGCTCAATATGTGGGCGTGGCTCAACATGTGGGCGTGGCTCAACATGACTGCATAGCTTTACATGGTGGGTGTGGCTGGATGTGCTCCTAGAGCAGTCGTACATGGTGGGTGTGGCTACATGTGCAGAGCAGTTATACATGGTGGGTGTGGCTACATGTGCAGAGCAGTCATACATGGTGGGTGTGGCTACATGTGCTCCTAGAGCAGTCATACATGGTGGGTGTGGCTGCATGTGCTCCTAGAGCAGTCATACATGGTGGGTGTGGCTGCATGTGCTCCTAGAGCAGTCATGCATGGTGGGTGTGGCTGCATGTGCTCCTAGAGCAGTCATGCATGGTGGGTGTGGCTACATGTGCTCCTAGAGCAGTCATACATGGTGGGTGTGGCTGCATGTGCTCCTAGAGCAGTCATACATGGTGGGTGTGGCTGCATGTGCAGAGCAGTCATACATGGTGGGTGTGGCTGCATGTGCTCCTAGAGCAGTCATACATGGTGGGTGTGGCTGCATGTGCTCCTAGAGCAGTCATACATGGTGGGTGTGGCTGCATGTGCAGAGCAGTCATGCATGGTGGGTGTGGCTGCATGCGCAGAGCAGTCATACATGGTGGGTGTGGCTGCATGTGCAGAGCAGTTATACATGGTGTGCACAAATGAATTGAGACAATTGATCACATTCAGTCGCTGAAGACAGCTGAGGTCAGAGGAGCATTGTGTGAGTGAAGTGAATGGGCACAGTAACAGGCAGTGCACGGCACTGGATACTGATGCATCCAATAATAGAATCACCATGCTTTGGGGGAACACACACACACACACACACCGCGCGCGCGCGCGCACGCACACACACACACACACGCGGGCGCACGCACACACACACACACACACACACACACACACACACACACACACACACACACACCTGGCATGACTTCCACAGTGTAAGTGACTGGCTGTATGTTCATCCCCTCCAGCTGGCAGTGGTACTCTCCTGAGTCACTGAGATCGATGTCCCTCACTCTCAATGTAGTCAGCAAAGATCTGGTGGAGTTGGTCACTTGTGACGTCCCACTGCTGACTGTGTACCTGCTGTCTAGACCACTGTCTAGACGTAGATTGTCCTTGTGGAATGTTACATACTGAGGTGGTCTAACATAGCCATACTGCACACATGTCAGTTCAAAGAACTCATCGTCCTCAGATGCACTAACAGAGGCTTCAGCTGTCTTTAGGAGGACTGCAGCAGAGAGGGTAGTACGGTTGTCAGTCGGTAAATGTGCTTGTGTGATAGTGGTGATTATGTATATGTGATAGTAGTGAGGAGTGGTGTGTGCTAGTGGTGAGGAGTGGTGTGTGCTAGTGGTGAGGAGTGGTGTGTGCTAGTGGTGAGGAGTGGTGCGTGCTAGCGGTGAGGAGTGGTGCGTGCTAGTGGTGAGGAGTGGTGTGTGCTAGTGGTGAGGAGTGGTGTGTGCTAGTGGTGAGGGTGTGTAATGAGGGCTCAGTCTACAGTGAAACCTCTCTAATCCGGCACAATTCGGAATGTCAGTTTTATGGCAGATTAACGAGGTTTGAACACAGTACATGCACCTGGAAACTAGGGTGGATTAGCGGGTTTGGCGGATTATAGGGGGTGGATTAGAGAGGTTTTACTGTACACGAGACAAGTGGTGAGGAAGCCTCACAAGTGTCCATCCACACATGCCCAAACCAGTCACAAGTTATGTGTGGGGAAGACAGACTTCAATTACTGACTACCAACGCCTGAGGAGCCTGACTATTACACCCACACACTTAACGAGGACTCCTCCTGAATGTGCACAATACTCCACAGTACATGCAAACATGCAGAACACACACACCATGCAGCAGCACAGTACACACACACCATGCCCTTCAGCAGCACAGTACACACACACCATGCAGCAGCACAGTACACACACACCATGCAGCAGCACAGCACAGTGCACACACACCATGCCCTTCAGCAGCACAGTACACACACACCATGCAGCAGCACAGTACACACACACCATGCCCTGCAGCAGCACAGTACACACACACCATGCCCTTCAGCAGCATAGTACACACACACCATGCCCTTCAGCAGCACAGTACACACACACCATGCCCTTTAGCAGCACAGTACACACTTATTTACGGACATGTACATGTGCATAGTACAGCTTCCTGCACACACACAAGCATTTCACACCTCCAACACATACACAGTATGCACACCCACACCCACACCCATGCCCACACCCACACACACTGTTACATACACACCCACACACATGCATACTGCATGCACCCACATACACCCACACAATATAAATACACACACACACACACACACACACACACACACACACACACACACACACACACACATGTGCACAGTTCATCCACCAAATCAGCACACACACTGACACTGCTTCTACAGCACACCTTTCAGTGAGAGTATGATCTCTCCTCTAGCCTCGCTGTTGCCCCTGGTGACAGAAGCAGAGCATGAGTAGTTTCCTTCAGCCTGTGTAGTGTTGGCGGTCGGCACGGTGAACTGGGTTCGGTGCCCAGTGCTGTTGCCAATGACTACATTGCCCCTCCTCCAAGTCCACTCAATCTCGTCTGTGTTATTGGTGGAGACCTCGCAGGAGAGCTGGTGTGAGGCAGTGTAGTTGTCTGCACTCAATACCAGAATGTGTGGGATGATGGCCGGCTCCACCAATGTGAGCTCTCCTGTTCAGAGAAGATAATTCAGCAATCTAGCTAGTGTCTGTGTGTGGTGTGTGTGGATGCAGGGTGTGTGTGTGTGTGGTGTGGTGCAGTGTGTGTTTGTGTGTGTGTGTGTGTGTGTGTGTGTGTGTGTGTGTGTGTGTGTGGATGCAGGGTGTGTGTGTGTGGTGTGTGTGTGTGGATGCAGGGTGTGTGTGTGTGTGTGTGTGTGTGTGTGTGTGTGTGTGTGTGTGTGTGTGTGTGTGTGTGTGTGTGTGTGTGTGGTGTGGTGCACATGTGTGGTGTGTGAGGTGTGTGCCTGAGCATACAAAAACAAGTGTGATCTCCCCCCCCCCCCCCCCCCCCCCCCCCACCTCTGGCCCTGGGGCTGTTCCCTGTACACTGTAGCTTAGGACCATGTGGTGGTACGTGGAGAGTGGATACTGGATCACTAGCATAAGACTCACCTGTAGCTTTGACCAGGATAGCCAGCAGCAGTATTGGCAACAGTACTGGTCCTTTCTGGATCATCTCTGTCAGGAGTGGCCTAGAACTTAGCTATAGACAAAGCCACTAGGTGGTTTTCTCTAATATATCAATTTCTCTACTTCCTTTGGTGTTAAGAAAGAGAAGCAGCCAGTATTCCACCTTGGTTTTGCTGGTCAATTCTCTCCTCAACTCGGGCTCTGTAGGAACAGCTAGTTCTCCTTTCCCTTCTCAGTCTCTATTCAGTTGTGAATTCCACAGAGTGTAACATTTGACTGGTGTGTGCCTCAACTGAAGGGCTTCCATTCGCATTTTCTTGGCAGAACTATTTCAACTATTCCTGATGTCAACATCACCCCAAACTTGACATTTCTCATTGGGTACAGCTAAGGACACCATTGAACTGTGACCTCCAAATACAGGTTTTCTGTGTACAAGTGCTCTTGTCTGTGTCCGTATGCAGTGTGTGTGCGTAGCATATACCTCACGTTTGGTGGACGTACATGGACACTGCGTGTGCTGTGCCTTATATACAGTAGCTGTTCTGTGTGCACCATGTCAAGTGGTGGATGCTGGTATGTGGCATTTAGTGTGTGTTAGGTCCACATCGGACATGCTGTGTGCCTGTGTGAGTGCTGTGTGTACCGTCTGTGTGAGTGAGTGCTGTGTGCACTGAGTGAGTGAGTGCTGTGTCACATCACAGCATGTACCATAGCAACGGGCACCATAGCAATGAGCACCATAGCAATGAGCACCATAGCAACATGCACCATAGCAACGAACACCATAGCAACATGCACCATAGCAACAAACACCATAGCAACATACACTATAGCAATATAGGCTGAAGTGTTCAGTGGAACTACTATCCTGGACACCTTGGGACAAGAGAGAACTGTCCTGATTACATTGAGGTGTCCTCAGTTCAGGGGTTGAAGATGTACTGTGGCAACGCACAGTGAATCATTTGGTTCCAGTGGTGTGTCCATATTAAAGGGGTGCTCCCAATTCAGGGGGCTGGATCAGAGGGGCTCCAATGTACTTGTGGAATGTTGATTATAGGAGTAATACTCCAGTTGTGATGGTAGCCATTAAGAGGGGCTCACTCTACACTGCAATAGGGGCTCACTCTACACTGCAATAGGGGCTCACTGTACACTGCAATAGGGGCTCACTGTACTCTGCAATAGGGGCTCACTGTACACTGCAATAGGGACTCACTCTACACTGCAATAGGGGCTCACTGTACACTGCAATAGGGGCTCACCGTACACTGCAATAGGGGCTCACTCTACACTGCAATAGGGGCTCACTCTACACTGCAATAGGGGCTCACTCTACACTGCAATAGGGGCTCACTGTACTCTGCAATAGGGGCTCACCGTACTCTGCGATAGGGGCTACTGTACACTGCAAAAGGGGCTCACTTTACTCTGCAATAGGGCTCACTGTACACTGCAATAGGGGCTCACTCTACACTGCAATAGGGGCTCACTCTACACTGCAATAGGGGCTCACTGTACACTGCAATAGGGGCTCACTCTACACTGCAATAGGGGCTCACTCTACACTGCAATAGGGGCTCACTGTACACTGCAATAGGGGCTCACTGTACTCTGCAATAGGGGCTCAATGTACACTACAATAGGGGCTCACTCTACACTGCAATAGGGGCTCACTCTACACTGCAATAGGGGCTCACTCTACACTACAATAGGGGCTCACTGTACACTGCAATAGGGGCTCACTGTACTCTGCAATAGGGGCTCACTGTACTCTGCAATAGGGGCTCACCGTACTCTGCAATAGGGGCTCACCGTACTCTGCAATAGGGGCTCACTGTACTCTGCAATAGGGGCTCACCGTACTCTGCAATAGGGGCTCACTGTACACTGCAATAGGGGCTCACTGTACACTGCAAAAGGGGCTCACTCTACACTGCAATAGGGGCTCACTGTACTCTGCAATAGGGGCTCACTCTACACTGCAATAGGGGCTCACTCTACACTGCAATAGGGGCTCACTCTACTCTGCAATAGGGGCTCACTGTACTCTGCAATAGGGGCTCACTGTACTCTGCAATAGGGGCTCACTGTACACTGCAATAGGGGCTCACCGTACACTGCAATAGGGGCTCACTGTACACTGCAATAGGGGCTCACTGTACACTGCAATAGGGGCTCACTGTACACTGTGCACACAAGTGGTTTGTGTGGAGGATCTGCCACTAGCACTTGCATACATGGTGCCACACTGCCCACGGATGTATAGGATTGATAGTAATTACTTTGATAAGTCTTGTCTGTGGTAGTATTTGTATGCCCTTAAAACCGCAAAACTCTCAGACATCAATTTTTGCACATTCACACACAAGCATTCAATTTAAACTGATGGAAAATTGTTTCATGCAATCAATTCACCCATGTAATGTGGCCATATTCAAAACTACATGTATTTGTATGTAATACAAATACACTTTCTGACACAAATCATGAACCATACATGACATCAGCATATTGGCTACACATGCACTTCAATGTATTCAGTGAGTGCAACTGAACCTGATGAGTGTACATATGTGACAGGTACTACAGTAGAGATTTCAGCACACATGGTTACAGTGAGAAAGACGGGAAGCACTACGGCACATAAGAATATGAGTGAGTGAGTACTTGAAGTACAGAAGTCAAATGGAATATTGTGATTGATGCGCATTCTGTCAAAAAAGGGAGCCATGCTACTTCCTCCATCGGCTCTTCATCGAGAAATCAACACTGCTATAAGCATTTTCTTGTGAAGGGAGATCCCCTGTGCCAACTACCTGCAATGGCTCCTCCTTCTGGTAAATGACGGGACTGTCAGAAGCACCCCAAAAGTCCTCGTCAAAGTCGTCAGCTTTCTTTTCATGAGTTCTGGACACCTTGGCTTTCAGGTCGACCTGAGTGTAGAGGGGTCCTTGGTGAGGTGGGGAGGGAGCCTTGGTGGAGGTGATGGAGGTGGGTGGAGGTGGCTGAGAGGTAGACTTCAATGGTTTGTTCACTGTTGAATAAGTGTGGTCATCCTCCACTTGGAAGCTGCCGTGAACCGGAGGTGGTGTAGCGTGGTGGGACACTCTGGTGGATGCGGTGGAGAGGGGGTGTGCTTGTGATTTCAATGGTTTGTTCACTGTTGAGTAGGTGTGTTCCTCTTCGACTGGGAAGGTGCTGTGCACCTCAGCTGGTCTGGTTGACTGGAGTGTGGCGTCACTTGGTCTGCATTCGTCCAACTCAGCGTAAGTACCTCCACTCATGATGGTCATCCTTGGGATAATGGAGTCGGGTGATTCGTAGAGTGCTGAGTCAGCAGTAGGGTCCTGGTCTAGCGGTACAGGGATGGCTGGCAGAGTGGGACTGCTCCTTTGTCTATCAGATGGTCGTTTCTTGATCTTCTTGCTCTTCTCCTTGGTTTTCTTCCCTCCTTTGTCAATAGCATCACCATCTGATTTTGGAGTCTTTTCCTTCTTGCTCCTCCTCCAGGAGAACTTCTTCTTCCCCTTCCCCTTTGACCCACCTTCTGGTTGAATGCCCCTTTGAAGACTGTCTGCAGGAAGGTCATACTTGTTCTCCTCAGAGCAGTCTGGAGGGACCTCATAAGTGTTCAGAGGATCTCCACCTGCAGCAGGAGGGGGAAACCCCACCAGATCCTCACTGTCAGGTGGAACGTCGTAGATACCTTCTTTATCTCCAGGATCGCTGCTGGGGTTCACAGAGTCATCAACAAGGGAGTCTGGAGGGACTTCATACACACTGCTATCACCCACACTTGGGTCAGGAGGGACCTCGTAGACCCTCCCTTCACTTGTCTGTATAGTGAATGGTTCTGTGGGGATGTCCCTGTCATTAGTGACACTGTCTGATGGGATTTCATATGTGTTGGCTCCATGGGACTGGACGAGTAACTCCCTATCATTATCAGTGGGACTGATAGGAGACAAACTGGTATCTGCCTCTGGGCTAGTGGGGATAACCCTGTCATTATATTCCTTGGCCACACCATGCGCATTGTCTGGTTCTTCATAATATACGTGTTGCTCATTTTGAGAGGGTGAATTCTCTCCACAGTTCTCATAAGGGTGGTCCAGCATGTGTGGGTGGACCCACGACACCTTGCCATACATCATCTTCGCGGGAACATCTCTCGAGTGGATCGATTCTTGGGAAGCAGCTCGGTTGAGGTTGCCACCCTGTTCTTGTTGTTGTTGTTGTTGTTGTTGATTGTGATCGAACACAGCACCAACATCATGATGGATGGACTCTGATGGGCCCAGAGCTGCATAGTTTTGGCCATAGTTCTTACTCCCAGACTTGATGGAATCATCATCATTATCCTTGCAGTTCCTGATGACAATGATCTCTGGTCTCGGGCTCTCCTTGTTCATCACAAACTCAGGATCATCGTTGAAAGCTGATTTCCTTCTGAAGCTGTTCCTGAAGCGCACAGAGGACGTGTAGAGAGCAGCCGGTTTCCACTGTGTCTTCTTGTGCAGCAGCA
>CAUJGJ010000195.1:397137-402137 GCA_963170055.1 Halisarca cf. caerulea | reverse complement strand
AAGAATGGCAAACCGACTCACTCACCGAATGCAACGTCCGCTTACAGAATCGTGTCCGTCGACATCCTCGTCTCGCGACGCATTGGAGTCCAATCTTGAGCTACGTAGCCCAACTTAACCACAAGGTGAATTCCCTACTTTAAATGACGTCATACAAATTTATGGCATTCCTGCCAACACTGTACTGTATTTTCTATACAAACTCTGATCATTCACGCCTGTTTCAATAATTGCAGGGATTTACTCATGTATACAGAATGAACTTCAGTAGTTGAGTACAAACAGTGGTAAACACGGAAACAACTCATTCATGCATTGTATTAGTCTGACGTAGCCAGACTAGCATTGTATGTTACAAAACTGGAGAACACAGTGGATGGGCTAGGCCACGTTGATTGCCTTCAATCCTTTGCATATTTCAGAGAACATTGGACGATTTTCCGATTCATGGTGCCAGCATTGCGTCATGAGATGGTACAGTTCAGGAGGACACAATTCTGGTTTCTCCAACTTCTCAGACTCCCCTCCTCTTGATGGTTTCACGGCATTCTCTATCACCTCTTGATCGGTCCATCCTTCAAACGGCTGTCGCTGACCGAGAGTAAACACTTCCCAAATAGTCACTCCATACGCCCACACATCTGATTTGATGGAGAATCGACCATAAAAACACTCGTATGCCATCCATCGAATGGGCAGAACTGCTCGTCCCTTCATTCTGAAGTAGTAGGCACTGTAGAGGTTCTGGCTCATTCCAAAGTCGGCTATTTTCACTGTCAGATTCTTACCCACCAAACAGTTGCGAGTGGCGAGATCGCGATGGATGAACTTCATTGTGGCCAGGTACTCCATACCACTGGCAATTTGTGTAGCAATATCCACAAGTCCTCGGACATCCAGAGTGTTTGAGTAGTCGGAAGGAGTTGAACTAAACTGACGTTTCTTTAAGAACTGGTTGAGGTCTCCTTCCTCCATGTACTCCATCACAATGAAAGGTGTCCCCTTCAGACACACAGCCAGTAGATGGATCACGTTCCTGTGAGACAGACGAGACATGAATTTGATCTCCTTTTCAAAAGCCTCTCTGGTGGAAGATTGTGACTCATCCTTCAGTTTCTTCACAGCTACTGAGATCTTTACACTTGTGTCAATGTCAGTCTCACTCAACTTGAGGTCTTTCAGACTCAGACCAACAGTTTGTGCCAGTACTACCTCTCCAAACTGTCCCACTCCGAGTGGCTTCACCTCTTGAATGTCACACGATTCAATCTCCTTTGGTCCTTCGGACCGATCCAGAAGAGCAGGCATAGCATAGACAGACGAGTACGGAGTCCAGTCGTCACCCAACTTGGCAGTAGTGTCTTCAGGACTCTTAATGCGATGGTCCTTATCCACAAACTTGCCCTCGGTGGCAAACGTGGTCAGGTCGTACGGTTCACTGTAGATGTCCTCAAACTTGCCTCCCTCGTTGACGACTGTGTCAGCACTTGCATAGATGTTGAAACCAGAGTCTACACTGTCCACACTTTCGGGAACAGTTTTGAATTTGGGGGAAATGGATGATCCAGATCTGTACGGAGCAGGTATGGGAGGGACACAGGCACTACGGATGGACCCCTCACGAGGAATCTCAGCATACTCCAGTCCCACTGGCCCCTCCCCCTCAGGATGGCTGTAGATCGGGTTTTCGTCCATTCTCTTGAACTTCTCAAGGTCGACCATACTTGGCTTGACCATGCTGGACGATGTGAAGGTCCTTTCCTTATTTGGCTCACTGTACACCTCTTCTTGTTGGAAGGTCTTTCCGTTGCTCACTTGAGCCGTATCATAAGAGACTCTTGAATAAACTTCTCGTAACTTTCTCTTGCGGATCAAAACCACGATCATGATGACAATGATAACCATCAGCAGGATGATGACCAACCCTCCAGCTGCCACGCCTACTATGAGGGGAATGGGTGTGTCTGAACTTGAAGGAGGTGTTGTGGTAGGCACTGCAGGAGGGGAGGGACAGTGTGGGATGGTTACTGTATGAATCATATTGCACACAAACCACAACCAACCTGAGACATTTCCAGCTGTTGTTGATGTTGGTGTGATTGTCATCCCTGTTGATGTACCTAGAACTAACACAAACATACAGTACTATATATGGGCACTTGTATGATAGTCAGCTCATGGACTTACTAGAAGTAGTGGGTTCAATCAGTGTCACCTCATATAGTAATATGAAATGTGTTGCAATCTCCTGAGTCATGTTGATCCTCACAGTCTGTCTACAATATGGTTGTGTGAAGGTGACAGTGGTGTTGACAGGTCCATCAGGAATTGGTGGAGAGGATATGTTGACAGTGACACTAGGTTCAATGGTCACCTCTGGGAGATTATATACTGAAGGTTTGGTAAAGGTCATCACAATAGCTTCCACACAAACACTGTTTGGAATGTTAAGATCAAGATATGCTGTTCCTGTCCAAATGTACTGTGTTCTTTCATCATCATCTGACAAATGGGGTTTTTCTGTACCATTGACACACACAAAGACATCTCCAACCAGAGTACAAGCAGGGTCATTACGACCATTTCCTTCTGGTATTGTACAGTTATACCTGTCCACCTTGAGTCCACAGCCTACACCAGAGACAGAAGTGAGCAAACACACACAATACCTCACAACATGACCAGTTCACTCACCACAACAGACCACCATCAGGAGGACCATCACAGTCCTTGCACACTCAATGAACATCTTGCTCCAGGAGAAGACAAGACCAAGTTACTCTTCACTCATACACTAACTGTGAGTCACTGCAGATGAAGATGGCACAAGAGTTGTATAAACCTATGCAAATACCTATCTATCCCCCCCCCCCCCCCCCACACACACACATACACACACACACACACACACACACACACACACACACACACATACACACACACATCACACACACACACACACATACACACACACACACACACCCACACACCCACACACACACACACACACACACATCACACACACACACACACACATACACACACACACACACACACACACACACACACACACACACACACACACACACAACATACACACTGAGAGTCGCAATGGATGGAAGGTATTGGGTAGGAGTGAAGAAGTGAAGTACGCATTTGGGTGTACGTAGGTGTCGACAGATGGATGAAATGGAATAAACACATCATTTTGGTATGCAAAAAGTGTTTCTCTGTCTTGGGGCATCTCACCAGAGTAACAAGGTCACTACCTACTGTTCTAAAGAAGAAGCAGCTGTGTCAAAGTCTGGTACTCCCGTATTTGGACTATTGTGCGGGAGTACCAGACTTTGATGCAAAGAGAGTGGACGGTATTCAGAAGTGGGGTATGAGATGAACTTTGAGTGAGAGATGGGATTGTCTATCAATAGACATAAGATCTAGGTTGGGGTGGTGCACCTCAACAAACGGAAGAAGAATGCTAAGGATGATATATTTGAGGAGGTGTCTACATGGGAGGTGTCCTGGTTATCTTGAAGGCATACTGTTTGTCTATTAAACAGCTGGAACGGCACAGTACCTACTCAGTCCAAAATCTAATTGGCTAGCAAAATCTTTTACTTTCATGGTCGTCATGACTGGAATCAATTACCCATAGCTATCAGAAAAGCAAGTGATAGCACCTTCAAATCAATGGTCCGAGAGTACTTTGTAAAGGATATTTAGCTTTCAATCATAATAATTGCTTGTCAATGATCTTTCACACCTTGGTTAGTGTTGTATTTTATCCATTTCCAATTATGTCATACGTATTTCATGTAGTTTATCTGTTGTTTAGCAGTTCTATTTTGTGTTACAGTTGTAGAATTAGGTTTGATTTATATGTGCTTACTGTATCATTCATATATTATTATAGTCCAGTGGAACCTCTACCATCCGACAGTGATGGGTTCAAGAAAAAATGTCAGATTGTGAAGGTTGTTGGATTACAGAGAATGATATAATTTTGGCTTTTAAATCAGTCTCACTAGCACACATGAGTGTAGGCACTCTGATGTGCCATCAGTCAGTCAACTCAGAGACCTGGGTATTAAGCACTGTATTGGACTATTATTGTCACATGCATACTTGATTTTTGTACTGATTTTGGTAGTTTATAGGTGCTCTCTTCTTTGCTCTTAAGGCCAACATTGGAAATTTTAGATGCGAAATTTCTTCTTGATCGAAACGGTATGCGATGATCAGTCCTACCATAGATAATACAAACGTATTATCTATGGTCCTACCGATTCAGAGCAAGACACAACCATAGACACACTCATTCACTCTCAGAGTCATTCCTTCTCCAACAGAATAAAGACATCAGGTAGCACCTCCAGCGATATCAGGTAACTCAGTCGCCAGCGGGTAGCAGGGGTACATACTATACATAAAACATACATAACATACGTGTGTGTCAAACCATATTATTACTCAAAAGAATAATGATATGAGTACAAAAAAGAGGTAGAGGACCTCAGACACAGGGGGGTGTAATAATATGATCATGTGATCACAGGTACAATTACTTCCCTGGCAAGGTCGGGACAAAGGAAAAAGAGAATAAACAGCAAAGTACAGACATATAGACAAAAAATACAGGAAAAAAAAACAATAACAACAACAAGAAAACCCATACAACAAAAAAAACCCACAAAGAACAGCTATTACTAGAAAACAGTAAAGGCAAACATTGAACTATACTTGGGTGTAACACCCAACTAAATTGTAGGGACACACGTCCGACAAAACGTCAAGTTCTTGCAATGAGCATATTACGAGCGACGGGTACTCCTTTATGCGTAAAAGGCGGATTGACCCCCGCGATTCTTTGTGGTGGTAAGACGCGCAAGGTGAATATTCACTCAGTCCTTCGTTTAATATACGGCAGATTAGATTAGGAAACGCTAATACGTACAAAGCACCACTCACGCGAATCCTCGACAGCTACTCACCTTGAGAGT
>CAUJGJ010000195.1:374637-392137 GCA_963170055.1 Halisarca cf. caerulea | reverse complement strand
ACGCTTTCTCCCTTCTGTGGGCATGCCATTGTTGATAGGAATACATAAAAATCAAATTCCACGAATAGGCCCATACCTTCCAAGATCTACAAATGCTCATTCATCTGACAAGCTAGCGTCACTGACTGTCAGAATATTTCTCACAAAATACATTACCAACAACACACCTACAGTAGCTGTATACAGTGTGGGACTGAAAAGTAATGAAAACGTGAGAGAGAGGTCAGCGTACCAGACAGTGTAAGACAGACAGTACAGCTGTCACTAGGCCAGCTGTACCTGGTGAGTACAGGAGTGCAGTGAGGATGCGATGAAGGTGAACGAGCCAAGACAACACACACAAGCAAGGGTTAGGGTGCATTGAGTGTAGACAAGATTTCACATATCTCAGTGAAGTCTGGTCTGTGGGCGGAGTCATGACACCAACATTGCGTCATCAGGTGGTACAGTTCTGGAGGACACAATTCTGGTTTCTCCAACTTCTCAGACTCTCCTCCTCTTGATGGTTTCACGGCATTCTCTATCACCTCTTGATCGGTCCATCCTTCAAACGGCTGTTGCTGACCGAGAGTGAACACTTCCCAAATAGTCACTCCATACGCCCACACATCTGATTTGATGGAGAATCGACCATAAAAACACTCGTATGCCATCCATCGAATGGGCAGAACTGCTCGTCCCTTCAGTCTGAAGTAGTAGGCACTGTAGAGGTTCTGGCTCATTCCAAAGTCGGCTATTTTCACTGTCAGATTCTTACCCACCAAACAGTTGCGAGTGGCGAGATCGCGATGGATGAACTTCATTGTGGCCAGGTACTCCATACCACTGGCAATTTGTGTAGCAATATCCACAAGTCCTCGGACGTCCAGAGTGTTTGAATAGTCGGAAGGAGTTGAACTGAATTGACGTTTCTTCAAGAATTGGTTGAGGTCTCCTTCCTCTATGTACTCCATCACAATGAAAGGTGTCCCCTTCAGACACACAGCCAGTAGACGAATCACGTTCCTGTGAGACAGACGAGACATGAATTTGATCTCCTTCTCAAAAGCCTCTCTGGTGGAAGACTGTGACTCATCCTTCAGTTTTTTCACAGCTACTGAGATCTTTACACTTGTGTCGTTCTCAGTCTCACTCAACTTGAGGTCTTTCAGGCTCAGACCAACAGTTTGTGCCAGCACAACCTCTCCAAACTGTCCCACTCCGAGTGGCTTCACCTCTTGAATGTTACAGGATTCAATCTCCTTTGGTCCTTCGGAGCGATCCAGAAGAGCAGGCATAGCATAGACAGACGAGTATGGTGTCCAGTCGTCACCCAACTTGGCAGTAGTGTCTTCAGGACTCTTAACGCGATGGTCCTTATCCACAAACTTGCCCTCGGTGGCAAACGTGGTCAGATCGTACGGTTCACTGTAGATGTCCTCAAACTTGCCTCCCTCGTTGACGACTGTGTCAGCACTTGCATAGATGTTGAAACCAGAGTCTACACTGTCCACACTTTCGGGAACAGTTTTGAATTTGGGGGAAACAGACGATCCAGATCTGCATGGAGCAGGAATGGGAGGGACGCAGGCACTACGGATGGACCCCTTACGAGGTATCTCAGCATAATCTGATCCCACTGGCCTCTCCCCCTCAGGATGGCTGTAGATAGGGTTCTGGTCCATTCTCTTGAACTTCTCACGACCGACCACACTCGGCTTGACCATGCTGGATGATGTGAAGGTCCTTTCCTTATTTGGCTCACTGTACACCTCTTCTTGTTGGAAGGTCTTTCCGTTGCTCACTTGAGCCGTATCATAGGAGACTCTTGAATAAACTTCTCGTAACTTTCTCTTGCAGATCAAAACCACTATCATGATGACAATGATGACCATCAGTAGAATGATGACCAACCCTCCAGCTGCCACACCTGCTATGAGAGGAATGGGTGTGTCTGAACTTGAAGGAGGTGTTGTGATAGGCCCTGCAGGAGGAGGGGAGGGACAGTGTGGAATGATCACTGTATGAATCATATTGCACACAAACCACAACCAACCTGAGACACTTCCAGTTGTTGTTGTTGGTGTCATTGTCACTCCTGTTGTTGTTGGTATGATTGTCACCCCTGTTGGTGTACCTAAAATCAACACACGTGTACAGTACCTTATATGGTCACTTGTAAGCTCTTCAACTCATGGGCTTACCAGGAGTGATGGATTCAATCAGGATCACTTCTTGTATTAATATGCTACTTGCTGTGATCTCCTGAGTCATGTTGATCCTCACAGTCTGTCCACAGTATGGTTGTGTGAAGGTGACAGTGGTATTGACTAGTCCATCAGGAGTTGGTGGAGAGGATATGTTGACAGAGACGCCAGGTTCAATGGTTAATTCGGGGAGATCTCTTTCTGAAGATTTGCTAAAGGTCATCACAATAGCTTCCACACAAACACTGTTCAGAATGTAAAGATCAAGATATGCTGTTCCTCTCCAAATGTAGTTTGTTATTTCATTTCCATCTGACAACCGAGGTTTTACTGCACCATTTATGGCACACACAAAGACCTCTCCCACCTCAGTACAAGCAGGGTCGATATTACCTAGAAATGGTATTGTACAGTTATACCTGTCCACCTTGAGTCCACAGCCTACACCAGAGACAGAAGTAAGCAAACACACACAATACCTCACAACATGACCAGTTCACTCACCACAACAGACCACCATCAGGAGGACCACCACAGTCCTTGCACACTCAATGAACATCTTGCTCAGGGAGAACACAAGACCAACTTATTATCCACTCATAGACTCACTGAGCGCCACTGCAGATAGAGATGGCACAAGAGCTGTGTGAACCTATGCACACACACACACACACACACACACACACACAACAGAATATTATGTACATTTGCCAGTAATGCTTGTAATGAAAACTACTAGTATCCCCTCGCCCACTCACAGCAATCAAACACTACCCTTCATGATACAAGGGAAGCAAATCCATGACGAGCGCGAGAACTCGTTCCAGATTTCTCATGATAACTCATCCACTCTTAGAGCATGTGCACTCTATATTACGTACAGAGTGTCGGTGCTTAAAGCCACCCCTTCCCATACAGAATGAGGACACCAAGTAGCACCTTCAGACGATATCAGGTAACGCCATCTCCAGCGGGTGACAGGGGTGCGTAGAGTACTAGACACGTGTCTAAATAGACAGTCAACAAAGTTGTAGGGGCTTGTAATGAGCATTATTACGAGCGACATGTACTCCTTTGTGCGTAATAAGACCTTTGTGGTGGGAAGACGCACAAGGTACTCACTCAATCCTTTGTTTGTTTAGTATACGGCAGATTAGATTAGGAGATAGATGGATAGATAGATAGATAAATAGATATTTCAACAGGAAAACCCCATCAGCCAATTGGCTGGTCTACCTGGGGGTCCTGCAAACATAAACATCAATAAAACAACAAATAAACAAAGAAAATTAGATCAAAATCATAGCATGATAATTACATAAATAAATAAATCATGGAAAATTATTATGTGAAAATGAAATTAAATAAAGTGGATGTACAGACACTAATCAGAATACATACAAGTTAACCACTGCCTAGCTAAACGTTTACAAACAATAGGAGATTGGACATTTCTAATGGTTGCAGGAAGCAAATTCCACTCCTTAGATCCCATAAAAGATAATGATCTTCTGTACAGTTCCGTCTTGGGTTGAAATAGGTGTGATTTCTTGTGCCCCCTAGTCACCCTACATGCAGCCTGCTTCTCCATTGCCCACCAACATGTTGTTCATATATACAGGACCTAGCTTCTTTACACATCGCTGTACAAGAGCCAGTCTGGACAATCTCCTCCTCTCACTCAGTGGCAACCATCCAAGCTTTGATCTTAACTGGGTGCTTGAAGTTCGAGGAGGTTGAGATAGAATCAACCACATTCCATAGTTCTGTACTCTTTCAATCTTCGTCCGCAATTCCTGAGCACACTCCATCCAAACCACCGAACAGTAGTCGAGATGTGGAAGCACCAGAGCGTTATATATTGTCTTTTTCAACTCAGCCGGTAGAACACTTCTCAATCTCTGTAGCTTTGCCAAATGCCCCAAAACTTTTCTTCCTCGCCAATGTGATATGCTCTTTCCATGTCAAACCATCATCAATAGCTACCCCCACACATTTAACCACGTACCCGACTTCTTGGCAACTGTTTACCATCCAATGATACTCGAACAGATCCCGCTTCTCGTGCCCTGCCCCTCCTTCCCAACAAAAGTAATTGGGTTTTATTCAATTGCAGCTTGTTGTCCTCCACCCACTTCGATACACTCTGTAAGTCAGCTTCCAGTACAGACTCCAACTCACAAGTGCTACTAGCAGCAGGAAACATAGTAGTATCATCCACATACTGCTTTACTTCAGATTGGCTGACTGCCTTAGGAAGATCATTGACATAAATAGTAAATGGGAGAGGCCCCGGGATTGACCCCTGTGGAGAGGCCCCAGGATTGACCCCTGTGGAGAGGCCCCGGGATTGACCCCTGTGGAGAGGCCCCAGGATTGACCCCTGTGGAGAGGCCCCGGGATTGACCCCTGTGGAGAGGCCCCAGGATTGACCCCTGTGGAGAGGCCCCAGGATTGACCCCTGTGGAGAGGCCCCGGGATTGACCCCTGTGGAGAGGCCCCGGGATTGACCCCTGTGAAGAGGCCCCGGGATTGACCCCTGTCGTACACCCTTCGTAATGCCAATCCAGCCTGACTTTTCTTCACCCAAACAAACCCTCTGTCGTCTCCCAGTCAAGTAGTCTTGAAACCACCTCCACTCCTTTCCTCTGACCCCATAACTGCTCAACTTCTTCAACAGAATGGAGTGGTTTACCCTGTCGAACGCTTTACTGAGGTCCATCAAAGCTACCCCAACTATCTTGTTCCTATCTAGAGCTTTCTTCCAAGCATCAACCATGCTAACAATCAAGTCTTGAGTAGTATGCCAAGGTCTAAAACCCGACTGAGCAGGATGCAAGATGGAATGCTGTTGAAGGTAATCATACAGCTGTTGGTGAATGAGCCTCTCAAGCACTTTACTAACAACTGGAAGTACTGACACTGGCCTGTAATCGCTGATATCCACACTGTGCACTTTTTTGGTGCGAGAGTTAAATTCGCCAACTTCCACTCCTGAGGAATTTGTCCTCTCTCAATACAGTGGTTGAACAATGATGTCTAGCTAGTACTAATACCAGATGCTGTAATCTTAAGCAATCTTGCACTTATTGCGTCTACACCCACTGCCATATTTACATCCAATCCTCTTAATTGTCTTAGCACTCATCTTCCTCCACCCTTTTGAAGTGAAACTCATGGCCACACTCTGGTAGTCGACCAACGTTCTCATCGATATCCCCATTCAATTCTCCAGACAGGGTGGAAAAGTACTTACTAAATTCATCAACAATACTTTGCTCGTTGGTGACTACAGCTTCTGCAGTTCTATGTTCAGTTACCAGTCTCTGACCACCACCCAAGAGCCTAGAGCCTACCAAGCTCTCTCCATGCCCTTGTTGGATTCCTCCCTACATCCCCACTAACCCTTTCAAAGAACTGCAATTTTGCATTCCTCATTTCCTTAGTCACTGTGTTCCGCAGATTTCTGTAGCACTCCCAGTCCTCTGTTCACTTACTCCTCTTGGTCCTTTTAAGCTGGTAGGTTCGTTGTTTCATCAATGACTTTATCTCTGGGCTGATCCATGGTAACGTTCGCCTCCTAACTCTAAATCTCTTTAAGGGAGCATAAGAGTCTAGCACATTAGTGAATAAATTCTTCCAAAACTCCCACAGATCATCCATGTCATCCGGGGTTTCCATCACTGACCACGGGGCTACCTTCAAATCAGAAATCAACTTATCCACATTGCAATCACCAATAGATCTAGTCTCACGCAAGCACCACCTCCATACTACCTTATCACCATTTAAAATACCATATCATCTCATGGTCATTCAATCCTAACTCCATACAACCAGATTGTAATTTTTTTTTCTTACAATATATTTTTGAACAGAATAAAAGGGGACGCTAATACGTACAAACGCAAATCCTAGACAGCTACTCACCTTGAGAGTCGGATAAAACGTGTCTCCAGATCAACTAACACCACCGAACCAAGGTAAATTAACGCGGTATCTCTTCAGCGGTTGTTGGGTCGGCCGAGGCCAATGAATATTACGATACCCGACAGAGCATCCGTTTGTGGTAATTGGACCATGGTCCTAAAGCACGCTTTCTCCCTTCTGTGGGCATGCCATTGTTGGTCGGAATACATAAAACAGAATGGCTATATAATGATCGTCTGGCAGTTTTTCTTCATCAATACAAACCGAGACAAACACGTGTATGTACATGTATTAGTCTCGCGTAGCCCGACCGCTTTCCCTCCATCTTTACGGGGTGTGTTGGCGAGAAATGGTCCACTGCTGGGCATGTGTTGAGTAATAATTATCTGATGATCCATGGAAAAAAATAAAATAAAATAAAAGGGTCTGGTTACGCGAGAAAGGGTCTGGTTACGCGAGACTATGTATGTATTGGTGATCCAACGCCTCCGGCAGGAAGCAGATATACAGCAGGTTTGGTGTGCAGACGATTCAGCTGGTGGTAGTGGTACCCAGCAACTTGGAAGATGGTGGGATCACTACCACCATCATTTGGATATTATATGAACTCTATGAACCCTATGAAGACATGGCATGTTGTGAGCTAAGTATGATGACTCGATGATGCAATGAAACATTTTGAAGACACAGGTGTTCAGAATCACCACAAATGGTAAAGGGTATTCAGGATCACCACTTGGTACATCTTCATTGAAGGAGACATAGGTCCAATTGAAGGTTGATAGGTGGAAGAAGGAGCTTCAAACTGTGGTTGAAATTGCTGCTACTCAGCCACAGGCCACATGCTCAGCTCTTGTGGAGAGTATTCAGAATAGACGTACATGTCAAGAACAACAGAAAACATTGGTTATCTGTTACAGCCAATTAAGGACATTTTAAGGCACAAACTCATCCCAGCAATTACCGGAAGGCAGGCAATAAGTGATGCAGAAAGAAGGATGTTTGCACTGCCCACATGTCTGGGAGGCTTAGGAATTGACATCTACCAGAGTTGGCTGATAGATTACATAGTTTGACAAGGAAAGTGCATGGAAGCTCTGAAAAACTCAATCTGTAGCGGACTGGAGATGGATGACGCTCAGAATCAAAGCAGATCAGACTCTCCAAAGCAGTGAAGAATGACAACAAAGTAGAACAACGGAGGAAAGCAGAAGCAGTGTGCAAAGACTTAGGTACAACTTAAAGAAAAGCAGCTGTACTATTAGCAGAAGAGAAGGGCTCATCATCATGGTTGAATCCTCTTCCAGTTGAAGAAAACGGCTTTGCTCTGCATAAAGGTGCATTTCGGGATGTCATTGCATTAGATATGGATGGAGACCAAAGGGAATGCCTAGCATTTGTGCTTGTGGTAAAGTAAATGGGGTTGAACATGCTTTGGGTTGTTGCAAAGGAGGCCATGTTATCAGACGACATAAGGAGATCAGAGACATAACTGCTTCACTGTTGAAGGAGGTCACCTGCAATTAATGTGGAAACAGAACCATCACTACAACCACTCACAGGAGAAATGCTAAGAGGGAGGTGAGCAAACACCGAGGATGAAGCGAAAGTAGATGTCAAATGCACTGGGTTCTCGAATGCACATCAGGACGCAAGTTTGGATGTAAGGGTGTTCAACCCTCTGGTATCGTGCTGCGGTGCAGCCGGAACAAACAATTGAAGACTGTTTATCAACAGCATCAAAAAGAGAAGAAGAGAGCATACAAGCAGCGAATCTGGGAGATCGAAAGAGGCTCTTTTACACCCCTGGTCCTTTCAGCCACTGGGGGAATGGGACCTGAAGCATTGATCTTCTACAAGAAGCTGGCAGCCATGATTTCCATGAAGAGAGGACATACATACCAGAAGGTGGTTACCTGGATTCGTCAAAGGCTCACTTTTAGACTTCTTAGATCAGCAATCAATCCAATCAAAGCAACCAGGTTACCCACACCTCCACCACCAGATCCAACCATGATTACCATCGTCACCAGTGAGGGACCAAGCACTGATTATTAACTTCTATTTGTTAGATTGTCAAGTAAGATACTATGATCTGATTGTATGCTGTTATTGCATTGAATAATGAATTATGTGTTTCTTCATATGTACACACACACGTGTTAGTATGTTGTGTAACAATTGCGTAAAATTTGTGAAATTGCATAACAGTTTCAGCTTTGGGTTAGGGTTGCGATTAGGTTGCATAATTTCTGCAGGTTCAATATCCACTGGGTACATAAACATCACATTCCACCAATAGGCCCATACCTTCCAAGATCTACAATTAAATGCTCCTTCATCTGACAAGCTAGCATCACTGACTGTCAGAGGAATTTTTTCATAAAGTTAAAGTTAAATCTCAATATTTTGACAGGATCCCCCTTCAGCCCCTTGGCTGGTCTTCCAGGGGGTCCTGTGATCACACACATGGCATTCATAAAATACATTACCAACAACACACCTACAGTAGCTGTATTCAGTGTGCCACTGAAAAGTGATGAAAACGTGTGAGAGAGAGGTCAACGTATACCAGACAGTGTAAGACAGACAATATGGCTGCTAGCAGTAGCAACACTTACAAGACCAGCTGTACCTGGTGAGTACAGGAGTGAGAATGGACACAGTGAGGATGCAAAGAAGGTGAACAAGCCAAGACAACACACACAAGTGAATGTTAGGGTGGGTTGAGTGTAGACAAAATTTCACATATCTCAGTGAAGTCTGGTCTGTGGGCGGAGTCGTGACACCAGCATTGCGTCATGAGGTGGTACAGTTCAGGAGGACACAATTCTGGTTTCTCCAGCTTCTCAGACTCTCCTCCTCTTGATGGTTTCACGGCATTCTCTATCACCTCTTGATCAGTCCATTCTTTAAACGGCTGTCGCTGACCGAGAGTGAACACTTCCCAAATAGTCACTCCATACGCCCAAACATCTGATTTGATGGAGAATCGACCATAAAAACACTCGTATGCCATCCATCGAATGGGCAGAACTGCACGTCCCTTCATTCTGAAGTAGTAGGCACTGTAGAGGTTCTGGCTCATTCCAAAGTCGGCTATTTTCACTGTCAGATTCTTACCCACCAAACAGTTGCGAGTGGCGAGATCGCGATGGATGAACTTCATTGTGGCCAGGTACTCCATACCACTGGCAATTTGTGTAGCAATATCCACAAGTCCTCGGACGTCCAGAGTGTTTGAGTAGTCGGAAGGAGTTGAACTGAACTGACGTTTCTTCAAGAACTGGTTGAGGTCTCCTTCCTCCATGTACTCCATCACAATGAAAGGAGTCCCCTTCAGACACACAGCCAGTAGACGGATGACGTTCCTGTGAGACAGACGAGACATGAATTTGATCTCCTTCTCAAAAGCCTCTCTGGTGGAAGACTGTGACTCATCCTTCAGTTTCTTCACAGCTACTGAGATCTTCACACTTGTGTCGTTGTCAGTCTCACTCAACTTGAGGTCTTTCAGACTCAGACCAACAGTTTGTGCCAGTACTACCTCTCCAAACTGTCCCACTCCGAGTGGCTTCACCTCTTGAATGTTACAGGATTCAATCTCCTTTGGTCCTTCGGAGCGATCCAGAAGAGCAGGCATAGCATAGACGGACGAGTACGGAGTCCAGTCGTCACCCAACTTGGCAGCAGTGTCTTCAGGGCTCTTAACACGATGGTCCTTATCCACAAACTTGCTCTCGGTGGCAAACGTGGTCAGATCGTACGGTTCACTGTAGATGTCCTCAAACTTGCCTCCCTCGTTGACGACTGTGTCAGCACTTGCATAGATGTTGAAACCAGAGTCTACACTGTCCACACTTTCGGGAACAGTTTTGAATTTGGGGGAAATGGATGATCCAGATCTGCACGGAGCAGGAATGGGAGGGACGCAGGCACTACGGATGGACCCCTTACGAGGAATCTCAGCATACTCTGATCCCACTGGCCCCTCCCCCTCAGGATGGCTGTAGATAGGGTTCTCGTCCATTCTCTTGAACTTCTCAAGGTTGACCACACTCGGCTTGACCATGCTGGACGATGTGAAGGTCCTTTCCTTATTTGGCTCACTGTACACCTCTTCCTGTTGGAAGGTCTTTCCGTTGCTCACTTGAGCTATATCATAGGAGACTCTTGAATAAACTTCTCGTAACTTTCTCTTGCAGATCAAAACCACAATCATGATGACAATGATGACCATCAGCAGAATGATGACCAACCCTCCAGCTACCAAACCTGCTATGAGAGGAATGGGTGTGTCTGGACTTGGAGGAGGTGTTGTGGTAGGCACTGCAGGAGGAAGGGAGGGACAGTGTGGGATGATCACTGTATGAATCATATTGCACACAAACCACAACCAACCTGAGACACTTCCAGCTGTTGTTTTTGGTGTCAGTGTCACCCCTGTTGATGTACCTAGAATCAACACACATACGTATGTATACAGTACTATGTACTATCACTTGAATGATCATCAGCGCATGGACTTACCAGGAGTGATAGGTTCATTGTTCAAAGTCACCTCTCTTAGTACTATGAAATGTGTTGCGATCTCCTGATTCATGTTGATCCTCACAGTCTGTCCACAGTATGGTTGTGTGAAGGTGACAGTGGTGTTGACAGGTCCATCAGGAGTTGGTGGAGAGGAAATGCTGACAAGGACACCAGGTTCAATGGTCACCTCAGGGAGATTAGTTTGGACAGTAGGTTTGTTGAAGGTCATCACAATAGCTTCCACGCAAACACTGTTTGGAATGTAAAGATCAAGATATGCTGTTTCTCTCCAAATGTACTGTGTTCTTTCATTATCATCTGACAACCAGGGTTTTACTGCACCGTTTGTGGCACACACAAAGACTCCGCCCACCTCAGTACAAGCAAGGTCAGTAAAACCTGAACCTGGTATTGTACAGTTATACCTGTCCACCTTGAGTCCACAGCCTACACCAGAGACAGAAGTGAGCAAACACACACTATATCTCACAACATGACCAGTTCACTCACCACAACAGACCACCATCAGGAGGACGATCACAGTCTTAGTACACTCAATGAACATCTTGCTCGGGAGAACACAAGACCAGGCCTAGATTACTCTTCAGTCATAGACTAACTGAGAGACACTGCAGATACAAATGGCTCAAACAGTTGTGTTGACCTAAGCAAAAAGACAATGATTCGGTTTCATTTCTAATACGTACATAAACACATGCACACACACACATGCACACATGCATACGCACACACACACACACACACACACACACACATACACACACACACACACACACACACACACACACACACACACACACAAACACACATACACATACACACATACACACACACATACACACACACACACACACACACACACATACATACATACACACACAAGCACACATACACACACAAACACACATCCTACATCAGAATACATTTGTCAGTAGGTTAGGTTATGTGTTAGGTTAGCTTTCTGTGACTGGGGAAGCCTTTAGCCAGTGGCTACTATCCTAGGCACCCAGTAAACAAGATACAAACAGGAAGAAAACAAAAAGAAGCAGAAAATGGAAAGTTAAAGGAAATATAAAGGAATAGAATAGGAAGAATCAAAATGGAAATGAAATTAGGAATCTCAATACATCGGCATGCAACTAATTTAAAAGAGGAAGATTTGAATTGTATACTGGAATGTACTAGAAAGGACTGGCACGCAGGATAGTAAAATAAAATTGTAGTTAACCGTGCACTTGGGTATCTTCAATGATCGAACGGACTAGATGGGAGAAGGATGTGAAGGATGCGGTGTACTGTACTGAGGGGGGCAGTGCTCGCCACAAGGAAATCGCACAAAAACTGAAAGATTGCTGGCCAAAGGAGCTTTTCACTGGGGGTAGGTTAGGAACATTGCCGAAGCAAGTAGAGTACGTGTGGGATGGAGCTTGGAAGAGAGAGGAGAGATAGGAAGGAGCAAGAGAGTTGATTCAGAAGCATCTGCACACCATTTGAGCCTGGTGGAGATTCCTACCTAATTCATTCCATAAAGCGGAAGAAGAATAGAGATGAGGGCAATGAAGACAGATCCTACAAGCATAGTTGAAAAGAGTCTGGAGCCTACTTAAGTCCCTTTTGGTGCAGCCGATCCAAACCACATCACAGTAATCGACCAGGGGAAGGATGTAAGATTTGAGGTAAAGAACAAGCGGAGAGTGAAGGAGAAACCAAGAAAGACGTCTGAGAAGACCAACACTACAAGAAACTTTGCCAACAAGCTGGTCAATGTGGTTGTTCCAAGTCAATTACCATCAGGAGGACCATCACAGTCCTCACACACTCAATGAACATCTTGCTCAGGGAGAAGAGAGAGGCTATTTTTTACACATAGACTCAATGAGAGTCACTGCAGATAGAGATGGCACAGAGTTTGTGAACTTACGTACATGCAAACCCACCCACCCACCCACACACACACACACACATCCACAGTGGTAGAAATAGCATTTCACCGTTGCTAGGACAAACGGCTGACCCAGAATTATATTGGCAGGACATTTTGAAGATTGGTCAGCCATTACTAGCCATCACAGATTATGCACATACATGTGCACATACGTACATAATACAAAGGAATCTATAGCACTGAACCTTGAGATTGGCACAACAAATCAGCACTCGATTATAATAGCCAATATCAGAGACTCAGTTCTCAGTTTAGTAGTCAGCCAATTGGCTGACCCGACTCAATTTTGGTCAGCCATGTTCATGTTTTGTTTGGAAAAAGGCAGATGGCAGGCATCTATTTCTAGCTCCGTACACACACCCACAAACACACATGCATGCACGCACACATGCACACATGCACACACACACACACACACACACACACACACACACACACACACACACACACACACACACACACACATGCACACACATACACACACACACACACACACACACACACACACACACACACACACACACACACACACACACATGCACACACACACATATACACATACACACACACACATACACACACATATTCACACATACATACACACACACACACATACACACACACACATACACACACACATACGTACACACACACTGACACACACACACACACACACACACACACACACACACACACATCCTACACGAGAATATAGCCAGTAATGTCACACAACCCTCTATGATATAGTCTCACATAGCCAGCCCCTATTTCCTGTGCTGACAACAACTGAAGGCAGTTTACCAACAGCATGAAAGAGAAAAGAAGAGAGCATATACGAGCAGAAAATCCCTGGGAGAATGAAAGAGGCTCTTTTCAGTACACCCCTGGTCCTTTCAGCCACTGGGGGAATGGGACTGCAGCATTGATCTTCTACAAGAAGCTGGCAGCCATAATTTCCATGAAGAGAGGACATACATACCAGAAGGTGATTACCTGGATCTGTCAAAGGCTCACTTTTAGCCTCCTTAGATCAGCAATCAGTAAGTGCAGTCAAAGCAACCAGGTTACCCACACCTCTGTCACCAGATCCAACCATGATTGCCATTGTCATCGGTCATGGATCCAGCACTGATTATTAACTTCTATTTGTTAGCTTGTCAATTAAAACACTATAATCTAATTGTAAGCCGATGATATTAAAGTTTGGCTTTTTCCTGTTCTCTACGGCTGGCTACGTAAGACTATATTATGATACAAAGGGGAACCTCTCACCAACGTGCAGTTTGCCGTTAAGGTTTTTAACCCCACGCACCACCCAACAAGAGGCTCTCTATCCCTGCTTGCTATGCACACCACGAGCAGATCAAGTGGCACATGTATGAACAAAGGATCCAGGACATCGAGCTAGCCTCATTCACTCCTTTGGTGTTCAGCACCACTGGAGGTATGAGTAAGTCTGCAGTGGTATTTTATGGACGTCAGGCTGATAAGATTGCAACAAAGAGAGGACAACCATACTCCACCACTATGACATGGATCAGATGCATCCTCACGATTCGACCACATTGGCCGTCAATGAGGCCAGAATCTACATTAAATGCATTATCCATCATTGACCGAGTAAACAGATTAATGTATTAATATTTTATGTGAGCTAATGCATGCATGTATCATATCAGGCAGTGCGCGTGTGTGCCTATTTCTGAATCAATTACTGTGTATCAATCCATGACGAATTTATCGATCACAAGAACTCTCTCTAGAGGGAACATAACTCATCCACTCTCAGAGGCACCCCTTCCCCAAGAGAATGGGGACATCAATAGCACCTTCAGACGACATCAGGTAACCCCGTCGCCGTGGCCAGCAGGTGATAGTGGTAAAGTTGTAGGGAGGAACCGAACGCCCGACGGAAAAGTCAAGTTTTTGTGATGAACATAATTACGAGCGACAGATACACCTTTGTGCATAATATGGCGGTCTTTTGCCTCACGATTCTTTGTGGTGAAAAGACGCGCAACTCACTCAGTCCTTCGTTTAATATACGGCAGATTAGATTAGGAAACGCTACGTACAAAGCACCACTCACGCGAATCCTCGACAGCTACTCACCTTGAGAGTCTGATAAAACGCGTCTCCAGATCAACTAACACCACCGAAACAGTGTGTCGATGCCCGAGAGAGTATCCGTTTATTAGGTGGACTATTAGAATATGATGCTATTGTTGCTAGGAATACTTAAAAATCAAATTTCACGAATAGGCCCATACCTTCCAAGATCTACAAATGCTCATTCATCTGACAAGCTGACTGTCAGAGGAATTTTCATAAAATACATTACCAACAAAACACCTACAGTAGCTGTATACAGTGTGTGACTGAAAAGTGATTAAAACGTGAGAGAGAAGTCAACGTACCAGACAGTGTAAGACAGACAGTACAGCTGTCACTAGGCCAGCTGTACCTGGCTGAGTACAGGAGTGAGAATGGACACAGTGAGGATGCGATGAAGGTGAACGAGCCAAGACAACACACACAAGCAAAGGTTAGGGTGCGTTGAGTGTAGACAAAATTTCGCATATCTCAGTGAAGTCTGGTCTGTGGGCGGAGTCGTGACACCAGCATTGCGTCATGAGGTGGTACAGTTCAGGAGGACACAATTCTGGTTTCTCCAACTTCTCAGACTCTCCTCCCCTTGATGGTTTCACGGCATTCTCTATTACCTCTTGATCGGTCCATCCTTCAAACGGCTGTTGCTGACCGAGAGTGAACACTTCCCAAATAGTCACTCCATACGCCCACACATCTGATTTGATGGAGAATCGACCGTAAAAACACTCGTATGCCATCCATCGAATGGGCAGAACTGCTCGCCCCTTCAGTCTGAAGTAGTAGGCACTGTAGAGGTTCTGGCTCATTCCAAAGTCGGCTATTTTCACTGTCAGATTCTTACCCACCAAACAGTTGCGAGTGGCGAGATCGCGATGGATGAACTTCATTGTGGCCAGGTACTCCATACCACTGGCAATTTGTGTAGCAATATCCACAAGTCCTCGGACGTCCAGAGTGTTTGAGTAGTCGGAAGGAGTTGAGCTGAACTGACGTTTCTTCAAGAACTGGTTGAGGTCTCCTTCCTCCATGTACTCCATCACAATGAAAGGTGTCCCCTTCAGACACACAGCCAGTAGACGGATGACGTTCCTGTGAGACAGACGAGACATGAATTTGATCTCCTTCTCAAAGGCCTCTCTGGTGGAAGACTGTGACTCATCCTTCAGTTTCTTCACAGCTACTGAGATCTTTACACTTGTGTCCTTGTCAGTCTCACTCAACTTGAGGTCTTTCAGGCTCAGACCAACAGTTTGTGCCAGCACAACCTCTCCAAACTGTCCCACTCCGAGTGGCTTCACCTCTTGAATGTTACAGGATTCAATCTCCTTTGGTCCTTCGGAGCGATCCAGAGGTGCAGGCATAGCATAAACGGACGAGTACGGAGTGAGGTTATCTCCCTTCATTTCACTACCATCTATATCATTCGAAATGACCGTGTCTTCTTCCTCGGCAATTACTCCATTATTGAGAGTTGTGAGATCATAGGGCTCACTGTAAATGTCTTCAAAGGTGTCCTCTGGTTCGAATATGTTGTCTGCACTTGCATAGATGTTGAACCCCGAGTGTGCCGGGTTGGTCTTCCTGAGGGTTAGCGTGGATGTAGGGGGAATTCCCCCAGTGCGATATGGCGGAAGGGGAGGAAGATTACTGCTGGTGATGGACCCCTCACGTGGTATCTCAGCGTACTCTGACCCAACTGGTCCATTCCCAGCCGGGTGGTTGTAGATCGGGTTCTGGTCCATTCTCTGGAACTTGTTGAGGTCAACCACACTCGGCTTGACCATGCTGGACGATGTGAAGGTCCTTTCCTTATTTGGCTCACTGTACACCTCTTCTTGTTGGAAGGTCTGTCCGTTGCCATTAGTGGCACTGACTTGGTATGAGTTCGCTCGCACGCTAGCATACAGCGCCTTTCTTCGCTTCTGATGGAGCAATATGGCCACCAGGACAACAATAACCACCAGGAGCAAGACAATCACCAGGCCTCCACCAGCAACACCTGCTATGAGGGTGATTGAAGGAGTTGGGGGGATAGACCCACTCGTAGGCACTGCAGGAGAGAGGGGAGGGGTTTGTATAAGATAAACTACGAACACAGTGCTAGAGAGCACACCACAAATAGTGCTAGAGGCACACTACCAACAGTGCTAGAGGCACACTACGGACACAGTGTTAGAGAGCACACCACACATAGTGCTAGAGGCACACTACGGACACAGTGCTAGAGAGCATACTACAAACAGTGCTAGAGGCACACTACGGACACAGTATTAGAGGCACACTATGAACAGTGCTAGAAGCACACTACAGACAGTCTAGAGGCACACTACAAATAGTGAAAGAAGCACACTACGAACACAGTGCTAGAGAGCACACTACAAACAGCGCTAAAGGCACACTACCAACAGTGCTAGAGGCACACTACGGACACAGTGTTAGAGAGCACACCACACATAGTGCTAGAGGCACACTACGGACACAGTGCTAGAGAGCATACTACAAACAGTGCTAGAGGCACACTACGGACACAGTATTAGAGGCACACTATGAACAGTGCTAGAAGCACACTACAGACAGTCTAGAGGCACACTACAAATAGTGAAAGAAGCACACTACGAACACAGTGCTAGAGAGCACACCACAAATAGTGCTAGAGGCACACTACCAACAGTGCTAGAGGCACACTACGGACACAGTGTTAGAGAGCACACCACACATAGTGCTAGAGGCACACTACGGACACAGTGCTAGAGAGCATACTACAAACAGTGCT
>CAUJGJ010000195.1:324637-369637 GCA_963170055.1 Halisarca cf. caerulea | reverse complement strand
TGGCCTCCCCACTTTTAAAATGCTTCCTACGCCCCTGCTATATGGGGTTGGACATTAGTACACATCATTGGTTCAGTATACTGTTGTAACATACTGAATCATTGGTTCAGTATACTGTTGTAGCATACTGAATCATTGGTTCAGTATACTGTTGTAGCATACTGAATCATTGGTTCAGTATACTGTTGTAGCATACTGAATCATTGGTTCAGTATACTGTTGTAGCATACTGAATCATTGGTTCAGTATATTGTTGTTGGATTCTATACTTTCTCAGATGTTCACAGCAGACACATGGCCTGTGAGGTAGGCCGGATAACATGGCTGAGTAGTGCACTAAGGAAATGGGCACCACTCACAGTTCCCACTAATCCATGTACAATCACCCCCCTGTGACCACTGTGATCCCAGTACAATCACCGCTCTGTGACCACTGTGATCCCAGTACAATCACCGCTCTGTGACCACTGTGATCCCAGTACAATCACCCCCCTGTGACCACCGTGATCCCAGTACAATCACCGCTCTGTGACCACCATGATCCCAGTACAATCACCCCCCTGTGACCACCATGATCCCAGTACAATCACCGCACTGTGACCACTGTGATCCCAGTACAATCACCGCTCTGTGACCACCGCGATCCCAGTACAATCACCGCTCTGTGACCACTGTGATCCCAGTACAATCACCGCTCTGTGACCACCATGATCCCAGTACAATCACCCCCTGTGACCACCGTGATCCCAGTACAATCACCCCCTGTGACCACCGTGATCCCAGTACAATCACCCCCCTGTGACCACTGTGATCCCAGTACAATCACCGCTCTGTGACCACCATGATCCCAGTACAATCACCCCCCTGTGACCACCATGATCCCAGTACAATCACCGCACTGTGACCACTGTGATCCCAGTACAATCACCCCCTGTGACCACCGTGATCCCAGTACAATCACCGCTCTGTGACCACCATGATCCCAGTACAATCACCCCCCTGTGACCACCATGATCCCAGTACAATCACCGCTCTGTGACCACCATGATCCCAGTACAATCACCCCCCTGTGACCACCATGATCCCAGTACAATCACCGCACTGTGACCACCGTGATCCCAGTACAATCACCCCCCTGTGACCACTGTGATCCCAGTACAATCACCGCTCTGTGACCACCATGATCCCAGTACAATCACCCCCTGTGACCACCGTGATCCCAGTACAATCACCGCTCTGTGACCACCGTGATCCCAGTACAATCACCGCACTGTGACCACTGTGATCCCAGTACAATCACCGCTCTGTGACCACTGTGATCCCAGTACAATCACCGCTCTGTGACCACCGTGATCCCAGCACAATCACCGCTCTGTGACCACTGTGATCCCAGTACAATCACCGCTCTGTGACCACCATGATCCCAGTACAATCACCCCCCTGTGACCACTGTGATCCCAGTACAACCACCGCTCTGTGACCACCATGATCCCAGTACAATCACCCCCCTGTGACCACCGTGATCCCAGTACAATCACCCCCTGTGACCACCATGATCCCAGTACAACCACCGCTCTGTGACCACCGTGATCCCAGTACAACCACCGCTCTGTGACCACCGTGATCCCAGTACAACATTCAAATACAGTGGAAACTGGTTAAGGCAAAGTCGGTTAAACAGAAATATTACTTAGCAAGAACAATTTTTGTGAACCAACTGTATACAGAATGTGCTATCTTCATACTTCTAACAAGAAATACTCTTAACAAGAACTAAGTATTAATGCACCATGGGGTTTCCCATTAACCAGTTTCCACTGTATAGTTCACAAGTACTGGGTGAGGAGTGAGAACACCAGGTTAGTGACTACATGCTGTGGAGGCGGGGCGGGGGAGGGGTCAATTCCAAACTTGTACATACAAAGGATTCATCCTATTATGTATATCCTTGTGTGCTGTGATGCCAGTACGACTGGTGTAGAGGGTGGAGAGTGAGGGTGTGTGCTGTGATGTCAGTACGATGGGTGTAGAGGGTGGAGAGTGAGGGTGTGTGCTGTGATGTCAGTAAGACAGATGTAGAGGGTGGAGAGTGAGGGTGTGTGCTGTGATGCCAGTACGACGGGTGTAGAGGGTGGAGAGTGAGGGTGTGTGCTGTGGTGCCAGTACGACGGGTGTAGAGGGTGGAGAGTGAGGGTGTGTGCTGTGATGCCAGTACGACGGGTGTAGAAGGTGGAGAGTGAGGGTGTGTGCTGTGATGCCAGTATGACAGGTGTAGAAGGTGGAGAGTGAGGGTGTGTGCTGTGATGCCAGTACGACAGGTGTAGAGGGTGGAGAGTGAGGGTGTGTGCTGTAATCGTTGTGACAGTCATGAGGGCATGCTGCACTGTGTGCTGTGCGGGTGAGGTGTGGTTACGGGTTGCACACTGCACGGTGGACGGTCCACACACGTGTTGATGCTGAGCCATTTGTCCTAACATCATTCGAAAATGAAAAATTACACTCCATACGAAACATTGGTTTGAATCAACGGTATCCTCTTCCATCCGTCACTTATACTATGCAACTTGAGTCTGCTACATACACCTTGAATTTGCTATACAAAACACACACGCACACAGGCGGGGGATGCTTTGCCGAGCGTTAGCAGCGCCGCCCATCTCGTCCCGACTATAGCTGACATAATAATTTTTAAGCTGGTTATACGTCTACATCGGTACGTGTGCGTTAGTAAACATTGGGAATGTGTGACGATTATTTAAGCCGAAATAATTCGGTAGGAGCATATCTCGGAAAAGATGATTTCCTACGACTCTCGGCTCACCTTGCTGATGGTGGGGAAAACAGCCAACACTAAAAGTGATCTTTGCGAGAATTCCTATCACTAAACTTGTTATCAAGTACCAGTAACCGCTCTACAGCAGGCGATAGACTACACTCTCAGCCTGAAAGCGATCCTTTTCCTTGTGCTACGGACGATCGATGGCCGTACCAGTACAGGTCGCCGCTACATTAGTCATGAATATAATTATCCAACCGCAAAACGATGAATATATTATTACTTAGTTATCAGAATCAATAATAATTATAATAATCACCAATTTTCATGTGTTCAGTAAATTTTCCATCCTCAATTCGTGCCTGTGCTGTTTCATGGGCTGGATTCTCCTCCATCCTAAGATCTCCACTAGTTCTCTGGTAGGCTGGGTTCTCCTCCATCCTAACATCTCCATCTGTTCGCTGGTAGGCCGGATTCTCCTCCATCTTAACATGTTCCAGGCAGTCCCCAACATAGTCATAGTCATTCTCCTCACTGAGATGGGATGGAAAGAGCATTTGCTCTGGTTGAATCACCATGAAGGTCTGCAACAAGTCATGGCTGACTCACTAGTGTTGAGATGGTGTCCTTGTCTTCCTCAACAGAGAACACGACAACGGAGCCTGCTACCACCACAACCACCAGGATCAGGAAACCTCCAGCTGCTGCAAGGGTTGCACCAAGGGCAATGGGTGGGTCTTGGACTGGGGGAGCAAGTATGGTGGGGACTGGAAGAGAGAGTACGTGGAGTGGTTATAGTACAAGGAAGTATGGTGGGGACTGGAAGAGAGAAGAGAGTGCGTGGCCAGTGCCAGTTGTCTTTGTGGCATTCCTAAATCCAACTTACCTGAGAGATTAGTTGTTACCAGTTCAGTACGGTACTGTAGGTTTAGTTGGATGGATGGCTTTGTACTCGCCCATTTTCATAACTCCAGTGACTGTGGCACCATCAGTGCCTGCAACAGAATCCACTGCCATGCAGGTTGAGGCATAACCTACCAAAAACATTGGATTCAAACAAGGTCACCTCAACTAGTGCATGAGATGTGCTGTGATCTCCTGAGTCATGTTAATCCTCACAGTCTGTCCACAGTATGGTTGTGTGAAGGTGACAGTGGTGTTGACTGGTCCATCAGGAGTTGGCGGAAAGGATATGTTGACAGGGACACCAGGTTCAATGGTTAACTCAGGGAGATTATATACTGAAAGTTTGTTAATGGTCATCACAATAGCTCCAACACAAACACTGTTTGGAATGTAAAGATCAAGATCTGCTGTTCCCAGCCAAGCGTACTGTGTTCCTTCTTCACCATGTTAAACCAGGGTTTTACAGTAACATTTGTGGCACACACGAAGACCTCTCCCACCTCAGTACAAGCAGGGTCGTTGAGACCTGAAATTGGTATTGTACAGTTATATCTGTCCACCTTGAGTCCACAGCCTACACCAGAGACAGAAGTGAGCAAACACACACAATACCTCACAACATGACCAGTTCACTCGCCACAACAGACCACCATCAGGAGGACCATCACAGTCCTTGAACTTCCAGTAGACATTAAAGTATACTTTAAACACACTAAACGAACCAGTAACTCCAGTTTACATCAAACGGACTAATAACTCCAGTTCACACCGAACAGAAGTACTTAATATTCTTACAATCCTTGATCAGTTATGCCATAGATACTCCGATCTTGCTCAACTGTCCGTCTATCAAAAGCTAATTTCAAGCTGTGGTAACACCGTAACCCCTGAAACCTTTTACGATACAACTTACAATAATTTCTCACTGCTCATCGACCAATGTCTTCTCCAGAGGTGCACAAAATAGAAGACAAGAATAAACAATATAATTATCTGAGTAGAGTAGAGCTCACGTGAGAACAGAGAAAATGGCGCAAGACAGTAGCAGAAGCGGTGACATCTCTAAGATGGTGGCGCCACAACCAACCAATCCTGAAGAGTACGTATAGAATCTACATCCCCGAGCAGAAATATGTAGTAAATGTTTGTCTTTAATTTTCTTTCATAGTAAAATAAAGGAGGAATTCCAGAAGAACTTCACAGACTTGGTGTCTAATCATCTCTCAGATCTCAACAAAGGTAGCAGATCTTGTGCTGACTTGTGTGCTCTTAAGCTGGAAGTTACTGGATTTTGTTTTTTTCTCACTTGTGCAGTTCGTGCTCAGTTGTCCAAGGAGAGGGGCACTCCTGAGAGCGAGACCATCCTCAACATTCTCCTGAAGACGTTCGACCAGGACCTCAAGTTCTTTGATGTGTCTCCTATGAACCCTCCAAACTCCTCACACGGTAGGTAGTGACTCGTCCTCTCGGAGAAGTCTGCTGTTTTCAGTACTGTTCTCGTGGTCCCGTCAGCCTTCTTCCTGTGGTTGTTGCTGCACCTGCTGAGGGTGCTCGGCTCTGAGAGGTGTCGTCGACTGCATCCACTGACAGTGAAGTGTGTGACTGGACTATACCACGTGAGTTGACTGTGGGGTGTGTCAAGTGATCTGCATGGGTGTGTCAAGTGATCTGCATGGGTGTGTTGAGTGAGCTGTGTGGGTGTGTCGAGTGAACTGTGTGGGTGTGTCAAGTGAACTGTGTGGGGGTGTCAAGTGAACTGTGTGGGTGTGTCAAGTGGGCAGTGTGGGGGTGTCAAGTGGACTGTGTGGGGGTGTCATACATGATGACCTAACCTACGTACCTACATGTGGTGTGTTTGTCTAGTGGTGTCTCCTGTTGTTGCGTTTGCTGTCTGTGTACGGTTTGCTCCCTTCACCAGCTCTGTAGCCAAAAGGACATCAAGCTGTTCTCCTTCATTGTCAGAGAAGCAGTTGAGCTGCTGAAGAGTGAGTCAGCAAGCAAGCTTCCGGTGTCAAGTGTGTGAGCTCTCATCCTTTACCCACTTCAGGTCTGTCCTCCGTTGAAGCCAACAGTGTCCACTTCTTCAAGGAGGAGTCATCTACTGTTGCTCTTGGACACTTTCACTACACATTTCCTGGGAAACACAGGGAGAAGATGAACCTTGTGCTGAGACCTATTGAACTCACCTCCATACTGGATTGTGCCTACTTCACATCAGCTCTCCTGTGTGTGTGTGTGTGTGTGTGTGTGTGTGTGTGTGTGTGTGTGTGTGTGTGTATGTGTGTGTGTGTGTGTGTGTGAATATTTAGTGTTCATTGAGTGAGTGTGGTATGGTTGTAGTTCTTCAATGTAAAGTAAGTTTTTTGTGTACTTTCATATGTATGTATGTGGAGGGTGTGTATGTGTGGATGGTGTGTGTGTGCGTGCGCGTGTGTGTGTGTGTGTGTGTGTGTGTGTGTGTATGTGTGGATGGTGTGTGTGTGTGTGTGTGTGTGTGTGTGTGTGTGTGTGTGTGTGTGTGTGTGTGTGTGTGTGTATGTGTGGATGGTGTGTGTGTGTGTGTGTGTGTGTGTGTGTGTGTGTGTGTGTGTGTGTGTGTGTGTGTGTGTGTGTGTGTGTATGGATGGTGTGTGTGTGGATGGTGTGGCACATGCATATGGTATGCATATACGTATGCAGGGTTTTATCTGGGGGGGGGGGGGGGGGAACCCTGGGTATGGTTCCCCCCCTAAGCAGAAAGGTTCCCCCCCAAAATATGCAGGCTTAATTTTTGTGAAGGAACACTGTCATGAATTGATCATGAATCCACTTATAAAGGGTAGAATTAATTTTTCCAAAAATGCTTATATTATTAATAGCTTGTATTAATCAATCTGGAATCCATTGGTATGTATGTTTATTTAGCAGTTACATAGTCAATGAATACATGTGTCAAAATTTAGGAGTTCTAATGTAAATTGCACATGGTTTAGCTTTGTTCCAAACAGCATGGCATAAGCATTCGTGCAAGGATTTATTCATGTATAGGTACTTACGCATGCTTGCACATGTTCAGGGTTTCTTTTAGAGGAAAGGTGGCACAGGGGGTATCTTTCCCTTGAAATTTTATCCTAGCTATAACACACATGCACAGTTGCAACAGACCAATCTGTGAACTGTATTCAGAAACAGCTTGAGTGGCGTAAAACAGCCTCATTTATCACCTTCTGAAGCATGAAACTAAAAATTTTCCTGGGGGAGCATACCCCCAGACCCCCCTAATTTAGACCACTATCATTCCACATGCATATCTGCCCGCCGTTGCGTACATCACTATACTTTGCCATTGCCTCATCTTCATCATTATTCTGAAAGAAAACCTGATATGCATGCTGCATGCATGAGTGTGGTTTTTAATATCATTGAATACACAACATCATGCTTGCGCCACGCCACGCCGCGCCGCACCACGCATGTGTGTATATCCATACGTACATATAAATAGATGTGTAGGTTCCCCCCCAAAAATTTGACCCCTGATAAAACCCTGTGTATGTACGTACACATTCACGTGTGTGTCTACAGTGCATGCTTTTCTGCTGTTGATGTGATGCAGCTAAAATGAGTGAGGCCAGTGTTACCATGTTGACATTTTGTGCTTGTAACAGCATGCATGTATGCATGTACGTATGTATGAATGTAAGTATATATGTACGTACGTATGTATGTATGTATGTATGTATGTATGTATGTATGTATGTATGTATGTATGTACTGTACGTATGTCCTACACTTGAGCAGATTGTGTGTACAGTGTGGGTGAAAGCTAGTATGGAAAGTGTGCGGTGGTGGAGGGTGTGTTCATATCATGCTATCTCCTGACCTGTTCAGGTGTATCCTCTCCGAGCTGTCTACCAAGATCAACAACTATGCCAGTTCTGTTGAGAGTGATGTGTTGCGTAGCATTGGTGTGTTCATGAAGCATGGAGGAACAGTTGTCAAGAAGGTAAGCTATGCACAGATCCTCCTTGCTCTCTTGTCAGGGCTGATGAAGGTCTCAGCCTTACAAGGAGAACATCACAAAGCATGTACCGTCTGTTTCTATCCTTTCCTTGTTTCTTCACAAGGGGTTGTATTCGTCTCTCATTTCCTTTGGTTGTTTGTCAATTCAGTCTCAGAATGTGTGTGTGTGTGTGTGTGTGTGTGTGTGTGTGTGTGTGTGTGTGTGTGTGTGTGTGTGCATTTGTATGCAGTACACCGTGCATATTAACTGTATTTGCATATAAAGTAGTAGAGATCATCATGCCAGTGTATTGTATAATGTAAATCTGCAAAATCTTATGTACTCTATGTACTGTATCTACCGTGTGTACTGTATCTACCGTGTGTACTGTGTGCACTCTGTGTTTCCTGGATGTACTGTACTGTGTGTACTGTGTGTGCTGTGTGTGTTGTGTGTGTTGTGTGTACTGTGTGTGTTGTGTGTACTGTGTGTACTGTGTGTACTGTGTGTGTTGTGTGTACTGTGTGTGCTGTGTGTGCTGTGTGTACTGTGTGTGCTGTATGTACTGTGTGTGCTGTGTGTACTGTGTGTGCTGTATGTACTGTGTGTGCTGTGTGTGCTGTGTGTGCTGTGTGTGCTGTGTGTGCTGTGTGTGCATCTGATGGAGCAGTTATGTGTGTATGTCTGATCAGTCTGCAGTGAGTACTCTACGGAAGCTCCTCTCCAGTGGTTGGTCGGTACAGGCGTATGTGGTAGACACACACATATCCTCAGCCATAGCACTTGCCGAGTTCGCTGTCAAACAGACGCATAAGGACCACAAGTCAGTTAATGTTGCGCGCTGAGTGTTGGCCCATGTTTTATCTTGTGTTTTCTTGTAGAGGTGTTCTGAAGGGGATGGAGGGGGAACTGACAGACCTGTTCCATTGGTTCTTCGTGTGTTCAAACCAGGCCAGACACCATCACTGGACAAGACTCTCACTCTACTTGTACACAACTTTGAAGATAAGAGAATTTGAGAACACGTCCACAGAAACACAGGTAAGGAGAGATCATCCACCTGATTCTCCTTGGAGTTCAGATTGTGTGTCTTTCTGTGTTGTGGTTCCAGCAAACTCTAGGCACTTTGATAGATGCTTACGTCAGGTGCTTTGCTTCTGAGAGCTCTCTTGTTGAGTTTGGGCGTGTTTCACTTGGACTGTTGGGGAAGTGCCACTCCCTACAGGTGAGTCTCACTGGGTACGTTTCCCTGTGGTAGGGTGTGTGTCTGAGACACACACCCTACCACAGGGAAACGTACCCACATGGAAGCGTACCCACACACCCATACAAACATGCATCTTATCCAGCAGCCACACTTAACCTCACAAAGGTACTCCCTCTCAGTACAGACACACCTACTCTCGCTAGCAATCACACACTCCCTCACGAGCAAGCACATGTCCTCTGAAAGGCACATCGTCACAACACGTACATGCCTGCTCTGTCAAGTAAGTTCCTGCTGTTCCTCTACCTCCTCTCTCCCTCCAGTTGATAGTGTCCCCTCTGGTCCACCTGTGTGAGGCCAGGCAGCCCAGTGCTCCAGCACCAGTTGAAGACCAGTCATTAACTTTATCCAACAGGTGAATGCCCTGTGGCATGTTATACATCGTTGTTGTTGTTGTTGTTGTTGTTATTTTTATTATTTTATATTCCTATTTATGTTGTCATTTGCTGTTGTTTTTGTTTGTGATAGCAGGACCAGTGACGAGCCCAAGCCAGCCAAGAAGCTAAAAACAACTAAACTGAATGAGCGGGGGGTGTCCTTGTCTCCTTCTATAGGAGTCACATTTGCTCAGAGATTGCGGCAGGAAACCAGCGGTATGGTCAGCAAGCTGTTGAAGATGGTCCAATGTAAGCAGAAGGAAGCGGCTGACATCCACCTGGGGGAGAACATCAACTGGACTGAAGTAGGTTGATCGAGAGATGCAATATGCTCTCTGGTTTACAATGTTTTCTCTTTGTCTGTTGATTGGCAGGTTTTATGTCTTCTAGAAGGAATTCGTGTTGTCATGGAAACCCATGCTCGTCTGCAAGCAGATTGTCGGAGGGTGGTCCCTCCCAAGGAAGTGTGGTGGACTGCCCCTCAGCTGGGCTCTCTAGCCAGCATGTGGGAGTGGGTAGCTGCGGCAGCCATTTTGAGGGCACCAGACTTGTGTGTAAGAATGGTACGCCAGTGACTATCATTTTATTGATGTTCTGTACTGAACTAGCTTTGCTATCACTAGCTCTTTCTCCATCTCCCCTCTCCATGTCCCCTCTCCTTATTTACCCACTCCCACCTCTCCTCCTATCCACCCCATCTTCCCCCTCCTCCTCCTCCTGTCCACCCCCATCTTTCCCTCCCCCTCCCCTCCCAACCCCCTCCCCCTCCCCCTGTATGTCTGTGCCACAGGTCCTGCAATGCATCTACCAGTCAATTGGAGCTCTCTATGCAGCTGCTGTTTGGGGTAAGGTTGTTGTGTGAAGCCCTGCAGTGTTGAAATCTGAACCATTTTCTTGTTTACTTCGCAGGAAGCCTCTCACTCTCTTCAGTGATTGGAGAACACCTCTCTTCTCTTCTTCTGCTCTGTTGGCCTAATGTAAGTATGTACGGGCTCACACGCACCCACCCACCCACACACACACACACACACACATGCACACACGCAAACATACACACACGCACACACACACACACACACACACACACACACACACACACGTGCACACGCACACACGTGCACACTTGCACACACCTTTTATCTTGTTTATGGTATGACTGTAGCTGCTGAGGAAACCATGGAGTGGCATTGTCAGTGGTAGTAAGCTCCCAATGGATCTGAGGTTGCAGATGCTGGAACAACTCAAGTCTTCCTCAGTGGACCTGAGAGGGTGCAAAGTTGAGAGCATCCACTCACTGTCAATCCAGCCCTCCACTTCCTTCTCATTGCAGAGCACTGAAGTTCTGAAATTTGCACTTGTGAGTGATATGGCTGTCCCAAGGCACCTGCTGTTCATTGTGTGTGCTTTTGCTTTTGTAGTTTAACAGTGAAAGTAGTGAGCTCAAGATGACCGCCATAAGGACCCTACCCTTGTGGCTAACTTGTGAAGCAGCATTCCACACTCAGTTTGTTCAGTGGACCAGGTTGGTGTGCTTTGTGCTGTAGGACTGAAGACAGCAGTGGTCTATCTGACCAGATCTGTGGATATTTGTGTGTGTTGACCAGTTCATATTGTACTTGCAGAGGCCTTCTGGAGGGGTTTCCCCAGATGTCATGTGATGTTGCTGCAGCTCTCTGCAGTACAATTGGTGCCATTTTGGTCTCAGTCTCCCTCCCTGGGGTGGCTTGTGTTAGGGGTACAAGAGAATGGGATGTTCTTGTTCACAGAAGTACTCAAGTGGAGCCCTCTGCGTTCACCCCAGTTGGTAGCTGTTCTGACATCTACGACATTGTGTGTGGTTGGGTGCTGGAAGTAGCCCAGCTAGTACAACAGTCCTCTAGAGATGGAGTTAAGACAGGTAGTTCATCTTCACACACACAAGATCTCTATCTTTTTCCCCTCACTGTCCTCTGCATCCCTCACTGTCCCCTCTACCCCTCACTGTCCCCTCTACCCCTCACTGTTCCCTCTACCCCTCACTGTCCCCTCTACCCCTCACTGTTCCCTCTACCCCTCACTGTTCCCTGCACCCCTCACTGTCCCCTCTACCCCTCACAGTCCCCTGCACCCCTCACTGTCCCTTCTACCCCTCACTGTCCCCTCTACCCCTCACTGTCCCCTGCCCTCCTCACTATTGTTGTAGCTTTGCTGTCTTCAGTTGCAACCATCATCAGATGTATGGCTGAAGATGTCCTTACCTTCAAGAACATGATCCTTAAATTCCTGTTGAGTTCATCTCAAACAGTTCTAGAATCAATGAGGTGTGTGTGTGTGTGTGTTGTGTGGGTGGGTGTATCTGTGATGTACGTAGGTGGGTGTGTCTGTGATGTAGGTGGGTGTGTTTCATCCCATTCTCTCTGTTCCTGCAGCAAGGTCATGAGATGTCTGATACAGGGGGACTCCCCATCAGCCAATGGTCTTGTAATGGACGCACTGACTGAAGCCTATCACTTTCACTTGACAGAGAACAGTGTGAAGTGCATCTTGTTTGCATGTATTCCCTAAGCACCTCCAGCTCATCCTCACTCCTGCTTGTTGTTCCTTAGAGTTCGTGAGGGTATTGTCAATTGCTTTGGGCAAGTTGGTCTGTATACTGACAGCTGTTGCTTGGGTGAGGTTGTCATGGCAATGATCAAGTTATTTGAAGATCCTTTCAGTACAGTCAGAGCAACAACTGCTCAGCAGGTAAGCAGCATGGTGGGAGGGGTAGTGGGAGGAGTCTAGTGCGACAGGCAATGGGAGGGGCTGTGGGAGGTGTCCATGGTAGGAGGGGCAGTGGGAGGAGTCCAGGGTAGGAGGGGCAGTGGAGATCACCGATGTACAGATGGTTGTTTATTCCTACGTGTCTGATTGCAGATCAAACATGTAATGCATCACCATGGTTACACTGCTTCTATGCTATTTGATCTGGTCAGAGTTGAACTGTCTGAAGTAAGTGGCCTTTCTCTTGGTTGAGTGTTGTGCAATCTCACTATCGTATTGCACAATTTCTTTTCAGTACTTGGCTGAGAGAATTCACTCCACTCCAGATGTGATCTTAAGCCCTCACAAGCAGTGCCCACTAGTTCAGCAGGTGTATATGACATTGTGTGTGTGTGTGTGTGTGTGTGTGTGTGTGTGTGTGTGTGTGTGTGTGTGTGTGTGATGTGTGTATGTGTTTGTGTGAGTGTGTGTGTCAGTGTGAGTGAGTGAGTGAGTGTGTGTGTGTGTGTGTGTGTTTGTGTGTGTGTGTGAGTGTGAGTGAGTATGTGTGTGTGTGTGTGTGTGTGTTGTGTGTGTGTGTTTGTGTGTGTGTGTGTGTGTGTGTGTGTGTGTGTGTGTGTGTGTGTGTGTGTGTGTGTGTGTGGCCGCTGTGTGAATGTGCAGAAAGAAGTGGTAATATTCGAATTCGATATACATATTGTGTCTTTTCCCACTCTGTCAGATCCTTGAGCTGTTCTCCTTTGACAAGCAAGTGACTGTCCTGTTGGAACACACTGTGCAGTTCCTCTATCCTCGGCTGGTGTATCTCTCCATCAAGACACCTTCCAAAGCACTGGACACTGTTGCCAGGGTTGTGGGGAAGGCTAGTACACCCACTACCATCAGTGTTCTCCCCAGGGTGGTAAGGCATGTCGGTCCAACATGCCTTCTCTTGAAAGCTTAATACTGTTTGTAGGAAAAACATGCATGCGTTCAAAGATTAGTGAAAGTCAATGTTTGGTACAAATCATGCTAGTGCCCAGCTAGGGCTGCAAGCAGTTTGTGATGTATTGTATGTATGCGTGTATATATGTATGTACGTATGCATGTATGCATGTATGTATGTACACGTTCAACATGCCTGACATTATTTCCGGGGAGAACACTGTACCATTGAGTCATGTGTTGTATTTTACAAGCACCATCTTCACCATCACAAACTCTGCTCTCGCTAGCACCACTATCACCCCTCCCCACTGGCACCACTAGCACCACTATCACTCCCCTCAACAGAACACCAAGGAGCTGCTTGTCCTGAGGATGAAGTACATATTTGCCTACTTCACTTACACCTGTTCCCCATCGGAGTTCACCTTGGCTGTGCAGTTCTTGGAGGTTTGTCTCTGTCTGTGTTTTGTTGCACTGATAATAGAAGATGGTGGCTAACTAGATGCTCTTTAGCCATGTGTTTGTGAGTGTGTTGTGTGTGTGTGTGTGTGTGTGTGTGTGTGTGTGTGTGTGTGTGTGTGTGTGTGTGTGTGTGTGTGTGTGTGTGTGTGTGTGTGTGTGTGTGTGTGTGTGTGTGTGTGTGTGTGTGTGTGTGTGTGTGTGTGTGCATGCGTGCAAGTGTGTGTGTGTGTGTGTGTGTGTGTGTGTGTGTGTGTGTGTGTGTGTATGTGTGCATGCGAGTGTGTGTGTGTGTGTGTGTGTGTGTGTGTGTGTGTGTGTGTGTGTGTGTGTGTGTGCAGGCTGCTTTTCCATGCATCACCCTCTACCCCTCCCCCCTCCAGGATGTACTGAAAGTTAACATCAACCAGATCCTAGAGAAAGACCCAGTATCAGTGATTAACGAACTTTGTGTGTGTGTGTCAATTGCTCCAGAGCAGGTCAAGAATGGCATGTTCCATGTAGTCCGTGCTTGCCACACTGAGTCTGTGAGTGCTGACACCAGTAGGGATCAGCAGATTGTGAGTTATGTCTCCACCCACCCATACAGTATCATATCCATTGCCTCATGTACCCTAGCTAGCCCCCCCCCCCCCCCCCCCCCCCCACATACACCCTAGCATGCCCACCCACATACACCCTGGCATGCCTGCCCACATACACCCTAGCTAGCCCGCCCACATGCACCCTAGCTAGCCCGCCCACGTACACAGTGACATGCCCGCCCACACACAGGTGCTGTTCATGAAGCCTCTTCTACTGGGAACACTGGCTGTGCTTAACAGCAAATTCCTGATGGCCTCAAAGCAGAGAAACGAGAAGATTACTTCTACTGTGGGTTGTTGTGTTGATGACAGTGTTTATCCTTCTGCTATTTGTTTATCCTCCTGCTGTTTGTTTATCCTGTTTGTTGTCCTCCCGCTGTTTGTTTATCCTTCTGCTATTTGTTTATCCTCCTGCTGTTTGTTTGTCATCGTACTGTTTGTTTATCCTTCTGCTATTTGTTTATCCTCCTGCTGTTTGTTTATCCTGTTTGTTTGTCCTCCCGCTGTTTGTTTGTCATCTTACTATTTGTGTATCCTCCTACTGTTTGTTTGTCTTCCCGCTGTTTGTTTATCCTCCTGCTGTTTGTTTATCCTGTTTGTTGTCCTCCCGCTGTTTGTTTATCCTTCTGCTATTTGTTTATCCTCCTGCTGTTTGTTTGTCATCGTACTGTTTGTTTATCCTTCTGCTATTTGTTTATCCTCCTGCTGTTTGTTTATCCTGTTTGTTTGTCCTCCCGCTGTTTGTTTGTCATCTTACTATTTGTGTATCCTCCTACTGTTTGTTTGTCTTCCCGCTGTTTGTTTATCCTCCTGCTGTTTGTTTGTCCTCCTGCTGTTTGTTTGTCATCTTACTGTTTGTTTATCCTCCTGTTGTTTGTTTGTCCTCCTGTTGTTTGTTTGTTGTCCTACTGTTTGTTTGTCCTCCTACTGTTTGTTTATCCTTCTGCTGTTTGTTTGTCATCTTGCTGTTTGTTTATCCTCCTGTTATTTGTTTGTCCTCCTGCATTTTTTTATTGTTGCTGATGTTTATTTGTTTGTGTTTATTGACATGTGTTGTGTGCGTCCAACCCCAGGTAGTGGAGAGCCTCTTCATCCTGATGGAACTGATGGGACCAGAGAACATTACACCACTCAGGGTCAATGTGATGGGGATGTTGCGACTAGCAATACAAGAACCGTCAGCTAAGGTGGTGCACTCTGGACTAAGGGCGTGGAGCTGTTTTGTCAGAAGGTGTGTCAGTGAGGGTGGGAGTGCTGAGGAGGGGAGTGCTGGTGAGGGTGGGAGTGCTGGTGAGGGTGGGAGTGCTGGTGAGGGTGAGAGTGCTAGTGAGGGAGGAGTGCTGGTGAGGGTGGGAGTGCTCTTGAGGGTAGGAGTGCTGGTGAGGGAGGAATGCTGGTGAGGGAGGAGTGCTGGTGAGGGTGGGAGTGCTGGTGAGGGAGGAATGTTGGTGAGGGAGGAGTGCTGGTGAGGATGGGGGTGCTGGTGAGGGTGGGAGTGCTAGTGAGGGAGGAGTGCTCTTGAGGGTGGGAGTGCTCTTGAGGGTGGGAGTGCTGGTGAGGGAGGAATGCTGGTGAGGGAGGAGTGCTGGTGAGGGAGGAATGTTGGTGAGGGAGGAGTGCTGGTGAGGGTGGGAGTGCTGGTGAGGGAGGAGTGCTGGTGAGGGTGAGTGCTAGTGAGGATGGGGGTGCTGGTGAGGGTGGGAGTTCCAATGCCCTTAGTCCTCTCTTGTACCGTCTAGTTTGGAGAAGGATAGCCTGGGCGCCCATCTGTGCCAGGTAGTGGTGACACTGTCTCCGCTAGTGGACCAGTATCCTCAGGAGGTGGCTGACATCCTCACCTACCTCATTGTGGACAACAGGTAAGAGTGTGTGTACTCCTCCTCCTCCTGTTGTGGTCTAGGTAGAGTCTCCCTGCACAGAGCTCAGCTCTCCGCGTACTTTGGTGAGATCTACAGTCTACCAAACCACCCAGCACTGGAGGGTGTGCGGAAGGTGTTTAGTGAGGCAACGGTTGTCAGCTTGTCTGCTAACACACTGGCAGAGAAGGTGGGTAGGATCTTGAAGGGTGTCGCCAATGAACAACCTGCCGTGAGGTTAGATGCTCTAGAGCATTTGGCTAAAGTTCTCAAGGAAAATTCAAAAGTATTGAGCGAACTAGTGACCGGCCATGATTCTGTGGCCCCGATGATTTCAGAGCTGTTTACAGTGGTTAGTACAGTAGCCAGCTTGGGGGTTCCTGACTGGTTGTGACTGGTTGTATCCGCCCTCCTAGCTTATGCGAGGTAGCCGGGACCCAGACCCAGATGTAAGAGTGAGAATTGGAGTGTGTCTGGGAGAATTGGGAGCTGTAGACCCTGGCAATTTGGGACTGTCCCTAAAGTCAGATGACACTCAGCCAATCAGAATGTATGAGGTGCGCACGCTGACAGACCTGGATAGGTGTATGGAGATATCTGTTGGATTCCATCATTAATAGATTGATGGTAAAGATGGAGAGTTTGCTGTCAGTCTTCTCCAAGAGCTGCTCAGAGCCTTCCTAGCAGCTACCACCACACGAGCACAGGACTGCAGTGCTTATGCCATGCAAGAGGTCCTCAAGGAGTACGGCTGTGCATCCCATCACAGTACCAGGTCAGGGTTGGAGTGACGTGTGTGGGTGGAGTGACGTGCGTGGGTGGAGTGACGTTCGTGGGTGGAGTGATGTGTGGGGAGGTGGAGTGATGTGTGGGTAGTTGGAGTGAAGTGTGTGGGTGGAGTGATGTGTGGGGAGGTGGAGTGATGTGCAGAGTGGAGTGATGTGTGGGTAGTTGGAGTGAAGTGTGTGGGTGGAGTGATGTGTGGGGAGGTGGAGTGATGTGTGTGGGTGGAGTGATGTGCAGAGTGGAGTGATGTGTGGGTAGTTGGAGTGAAGTGTGTGGGTGGAGTGATGTGTGGGGAGGTGGAGTGATGTGTGTGGGTGGAGTGATGACATCATGTGTTGCTGTGTGATGGAAGTACTACATGGCTAAGCAGTGTTTATGGTTTGGGCCAGAAATAGCAGTCTGTCATGTGCTGTTTACTGAGCAAAGCATGAATTGGCTGGCCAAATTGTGTTGGGTCAGCCATTAATTTTGTCCTGGTGAAGGAGAAGTGCTACCCTGGGACGTGTACACATGTGTTTTGTCTGTGACTTGTTTTGTTGCTATTCCAAACTGCAGTTTGGGGAGCATCATTTGGAACAAACTGTCTGGGGAATCCCAAGCCATCTTACAGCCCTTCCTCTCCTCCCAATACAATGCTGAAGGCAGACCAAAGAACAAGATTTCCATTCCCATTCATAGAAGTGGGAAAAAGTTTATCTTCAAAGATTGGATCAGCAAGTTCACAATGGTCCTGATCAAGAAGGTGTGTGCAGGTTGGATGGGGGAGTGGCTTATTTCTGGGACAATGTTGACGCTATCATGTACTTGTTGTTTTTGTTTACAGGTTCAACACGAGCGGGCAGCTAGGATATTCAATGCTTGTGTGTACCAGTTCAACCACAGTCTTCAGATCATCCTCTTCCTCTTCCCTCATGTCCTTTGCTCTGTCATTACACAAGACAGGGACACTGGCTCTAAAGACCCCGACCTTGCCCACGAGGTGGGTGGGTGGTGGGGATGCTGTGTGGATGAGGAAGGGGATGTGGCGTGGGTGGGGATGTGTGATGGCTGAGGGAGAGGATGTGCAGTGGGTGAGGGTGGGGATGTGCAGTGGGTGAGGGTGGAGATGTGCAGTGGGTGAGGGTGGGGATGTGCAGTGGGTGAGGGTGGGGATGTGCAGTGGGTGAGGGTGGGGTTGTGCAGGGGGTGAGGGTGGGGTTGTGCAGTGGGTGAGGTTGGGGTTGTGCAAGGGGTGAGGGTGGGGATGTGCAGTGGGTGAGGGTGGGGTTGTGCAGGGGGTGAGGGTGGGGATGTGCAGTGGGTGAGGGTGGGGATGTGCAGTGGGTGAGGGTGGGGATGTGCAGTGGGTGAGGGTGGGGTTGTGCAGGGGGTGAGGGTGGGGTTGTGCAGTGGGTGAGGTTGGGGTTGTGCAAGGGGTGAGGGTGGGGATGTGCAGTGGGTGAGGGTGGGGATGTGCGGTGGGTGAGGGTGGAGTTGTGCAGGGGGTAAGGGTGGGGATGTGCAGGGGGTGAGGGTGGGGTTGTGGGGTGGGTGAGGGTGGGGATGTGCAGTGGGTGAGGGTGGGGATGTGCAGGGGGTGAGGGTGGGGGTGTGGGGTGGGTGAGGGTGGGGTTGTATGAATGGTTCGGGATGCATGTGTGTAGGGAGGTTGTCAGTACTGTTCGAGTTCAAGTGCTCTTTGCTGTCTGTTAGGTGTTAGTAGAGGTGAAGAACTTAGCAAGTGACATGTGCTCGGCTGGTTCGGGTAAGGAGCGTGCAGATGAACTGACTCACGGCTGTCAAACACTCTTCACAGCCCTGGACCACCTCCAGTACTGGGTGGAGCTGAGAACAGCTGCTAACTTACCACAGAAGACAACCCGCGGCAAGGCGTCTGCTAGTGCAAATGTTCTGAAGGACAAAAATGTAGAGAAAGTCAAGAAGTTCCTCCAAGACCTCCCCATGGACATCCTGGCTCGGGCGGCGTTTGCCTGCAAGGCATATGCCAGAGCGCTACGCTACATGGAGGACCACCTCAAGGGACTCGAGGAAAGCAGTGCTAAGTTTCAAAGCACTGTGGGTTTCCTGCAGGTGAGCTGTGGGGTCGGCTAGTGGAAGCAAGGTGTCTGGTCTGGTCTGCTGTGTGGGATGTCTGGTCTGCTGTGTGGGATGTCTGGTCTGCTCTGTGGGACATCTGGTCTGCTCTGTGGGACGTCTGGTCTGTTGTATGGGACGTCTGGTCTGCTGTGTGGGACGTCTGGTCTGCTGTGTGGGACGTCTGGTCTGCTGTGTGGGACGTCTGGTCTGCTGTGTGGGTTTGTTCCAGTGTGTTTTGTTTTGGTAGAACGTGTACGCAGCCCTGGATGAACCTGATGGTGTGGCCGGACTGAGTGTGCTGAGAATGTCAGAAGCTTCCCTTGAAGAGAAGGTCCTTGAACTGGAGATGGGGGGACAGTACAGCGAGGCAACCAGCTACTACAACATGGCCATACAGAGCAGGAAGGAGGAGTTCTCTTACTTCCAGGTGAGTGGGTGTGGCGCTGTTGTGACGGACTTGTCTGCAAGGTTGCCGAACGCTCCCTTCCCCACACACCACAGGGTCTGCTGAGGTGCAGCATGGAGATGGGGCAGCTGACATCAGTCATGATGCATGTGCAAGGACTGCAGGACCAGAGGTACTGAGAGGACTGTTTAGACACCACTAATCTCTGCAGTGTCTCTCCTCTAGCTCCTCCCACTACTTCTCCTCTTTTCTGCAATCTGTTTTCAATTCTGTTTTCTTCCACTTGTCCTTCCGTACACATGCTGGTTGTGTTCCTGTAGACCGGAGTGGATGAGGCCACTCACTGGCATGCGGGTAGAGGCAGCATGGAGACTTGGGAAGTGGGACGATTTGGAGGAGATTCTTAACCATGTTAGTTTCAGTGAAGGTGTACTTCTGTGTGTGTGGGTGGGTGTGGGTAGGGGTGTGTGCATGTGTTCATGTGTGGGTATGTGTATGTTTCACATGACAATGTGGTTTACTTCTCTGTAGGAGACTTCATCAGGTGGATGGAGTGTTGGCCTTGGTCGAGTCCTGTTAGCTGCCAAACAGAAGGTGAAGAGGAGAGGAAGAGGTCTCGGTGTGTGTTTAGTGTTGTGTACTCACTACTGTTATCTTCCCCTGCAGAATGGTGAACTGTTTGCCAAGCAGCTTAACATTGTACGCAGTGAACAGATGAGTCCCCTGTCAGTGGCCAGCATGGAGGTGGGGTCCTACCACAGAGGGTACGAGTACATCGTAAGACTTCACATGCTTCAGGAGTTGGAAGAAGGAGCACGCACACTACTGGGGCTAGGGACAGGGGAAGGAGGGAACTCTAAGAGGAAACTGTTGGAAGAATGGAGGGCGAGATTGGCTGTGACGCAGGTGAATAGTACATACCAATAAGTGTACCAATTTCAGTATATCCCTGTAGTTTTCAGTATACTGTACTACTAACTATCTCATTGTATTACATCATTGTGTACTTGTCCTGCTCCTGTAGACCTCCTACAGAACTCGTGAGCCCATTCTGAGCTTGCGAAGACTCCTGTACAGTTTAGCTGAGGGGTGAGTTAACCACTATGATCCCTGTTGTGCTACAATGCAGTGGTTAGTTGTACCTCGTCCCCCAGGGACTACCAGAAGGAGCTAGGTTGGCTGTGGTTGGAGAGCTGTGGTATGGCTCGTAGAGGTGGTCTGCTGGAGACAGCCGGCAACTCACTACGAATGGCTGAAGTCCACGCACTGCCTGACCTCTACCTTGAGAGGGCAAAGCTGCTGTATGCTAAGGTAGGGTAGTGGCCGGAGCTTGCTGTTGAGGGTGTGTGTGTGTTCATGTTTGGGTCCAACTTCAGGGAGACACTCATCAAGCCTTGCTAGACTTGCAGAAGTCCATAAGGTGAGTACACCTACCCACTCACCTACCCACCCACCTACCCACCCACCTACCTCCCCACCTCCCCACCTCCCCACCTCCCCACCCACCTACCCACTCACCCACCCAACCACCTACCCACCCACCTACCCACCCACCTACAGTGTGTGGTGTGTGTGCTGCATTATCTTACTTGAGTGTGTGTCACTCCCTAGAGATCAGTGGTCTCAGAACACGGAGCTTGCTGCCAAACAAGATGAGGCAGAGGTTCACGCTAAGGCTCTGCTCTATGTGGGCAGGTGGATGGAGAAGACAGCTCATTACGACACACAGACCATACTGAAACAGTACAAGGTAGGTAGGCAAAAGTGTGTGTGTGTGTGTGTGTGTGTGTGAGATCAATGTGTGCTGGCTATGATGGAGTAGGGTATTCCCCCTGCAGTCTGTGGTTGCTGTGTGTCCACAACTGGAGAGTGGGCACTTCTACTTGGCCAAGTACTATGAGAGATTAATGAACTTGTTTGCATCTGACAAAGTCAAGAAAACTGCGTAAGTTTGACCCAACTCCCCACCCCACCCCCTCTGTACAGTTTGACCCAACTCCCCACTCCACCCCCTCTGTAGAGTTTGACCTAACTTCCTGCCCCACCCCCTCTGTAAAGTTTAACTTAGTAACACCCCACCCCACCCCCTCTGTAGAGTTTGACCCAACTCCCCACTCCACCCCCTCTGTAGAGTTTGACCCAACTCCCCACTCCACCCCCTCTGTACAGTTTGACCCAACTCCCCACTCCACCCCCTCTGTAGAGTTTGACCCAACTCCCCACTCCACCCCCTCTGTAGAGTTTGACCCAACTCCCCACTCCACCCCCTCTGTACAGTTTGATCCAACTCCCCACTCCACCCCCTCTGTAGAGTTTGACCCAACTCCCCACTCCACCCCCTCTGTACAGTTTGACCCAACTCCCCACTCCACCCCCTCTGTACAGTTTGATCCAACTCCCCACTCCACCCCCCTCTGTACAGTTTGACCCAACTCCCCACCCCACCCCCTCTGTACAGTTTGACCCAACTTCCCACTCCACCCCCTCTGTACAGTTTGACCCAACTCCCCACTCCACCCCCTCTGTACAGTTTGACCCAACTCCCCACTCCACCCCCTCTGTACAGTTTGATCCAACTTCCCACTCCACCCCCTCTGTAGAGTTTGACCCAACTTCCCACTCCACCCCCTCTGTAGAGTTTGACCCAACTCCCCACTCCACCCCCTCTGTAGAGTTTAACCCAACTCCCCACTCCACCCCCTCTGTAGAGTTTGACCTAACCTCCTGCCCCACCCCCTCTGTAAAGTTTAACTTAATAACACCCCACCCCACCCCCTCTGTACAGTTTGACCCAACTTCCCACCCCACCCCCCTCTGTACAGTTTGACCCAACTCCCCACTCCACCCCCTCTGTAGAGTTTAACCCAACTCCCCACTCCACCCCCTCTGTAGAGTTTGACCTAACCTCCTGCCCCACCCCCTCTGTAAAGTTTAACTTAGTAACACCCCACCCCACCCCCTCTGTACAGTTTGACCCAACTTCCCACCCCACCCCCCTCTGTACAGTTTGACCCAACTCCCCACTCCACCCCCTCTGTAGAGTTTGACCTAACTTCCTGCCCCACCCCCTCTGTAAAGTTTAACTTAGTAACACCCCACCCCACCCCTCTGTAGAGTTTGACCCAACTCCCCACCCCACCCCCCTCTGTAGAGTTTGACCCAACTCCCCACCCCACCCCCTCTGTAGAGTTTGACCTAACTCCCCACCCCACCCCCTCTGTAGGTTTGACCAACTCCCCACCCCACCCCCCTCTGTAGAGTTTAACCCAACTTCTCACCCCACCTCCTCTGTAGAGTTTGACCTAACTCCCCACCCCACCCCCTCTATAGAGTTATGTTCTTGAGTACATCATTTGGGGTGATTCCTCTGGTTGTCTCTTAAATAGAGTGATCACATACAGTTATCCCCTGGGGGTCCCCCTTGGGTGATGTCACTATCTAGTATTGATTCCTTTCTTCAGTGAATTTCTTCGCTTTGTTTTGACCGAATATGGTCACGCTCTTCGCTATGGCAACAAGTACATTTACCAGTCAATTCCCCGCCTCCTCACCTTGTGGTTGGACTTTGGAGCCAATGTACCCGATGCCCCACCCACCAGTAGTCGGGCCAAAGCCCCGGATCGCGTGGCTCTGCAGACCACCCTGGCTTCCCTCAATGCCATCATATCAGACCTGTCAGAGACGCTCCCTCCCTATCACTTCCTTATTGCCTTCTCTCAGCTCATCTCCAGAATCTGTCATCCCAACAGCGATGTCTTCACTCACATTCAAGTGCGTATGTAGTCAGTGCAGCTCTCTTGTTCTTGTTGTTTACATTGTGTTTCTGTTGTTGTTTGTATTGTTTTTGTCTATATACGTATGTAAGTCCAGTATGCGTGTGTTGCTCTCCCTATCCCTCCTTGTTCTCCTGCTGCCCTCCTATCCCTCCTTGTTCTCCTGCTGCCCTCCCTATCCCTCCTTGTTCTCCTGCTGCCCTCCTATCCCTCCTTGTTCTCCTGCTGCCCTCCTATCCCTCCTTGTTCTCCTGCTGCCCTCCTATCCCTCCTTGTTCTCCTGCTGCCCTCCTATCCCTCCTTGTTCTCCTGCTGCCCTCCTTATCCCCCCTTGTTCTCCTGCTGCCCTCCTATCCCTCCTTGTTCTCCTGCTGCCCTCCTATCCCTCCTTGTTCTCCTGCTGCCCTCCCTATCCCTCCTTGTTCTCCTGCTGCCCTCCCTATCCCTCCTTGTTCTCCTGCTGCCCTCCCTATCCCTCCTTGTTCTCCTGCTGCCCTCCCTATCCCTCCTTGTTCTCCTGCTGCCCTCCCTATCCCTCCTTGTTCTCCTGCTGCCCTCCTTGTTCTCTTGCACAGTCCATTATACTGAACCTGATCAAGCACTATCCTCAGCAGTCCTTGTGGATGATGATGGCAGTCAGCAAGGTGAGGGTAGCCTACTGCGCTCTAGTCTGTCCAGTTTCAGCAGACCTACATTAGCAACAGTGTGCTGGTAGCTGTAGCATACTTCTCTCTCTGCAGTCAACACACAAGGACAGACAGACCAGATGTCAGAGGATATTGACTGAAGCCAAGAAGAGCAACACAGGACTGGAAGTCCTAATCAATGTGAGGGGAGCCGAGTGAACATGCAGTGCTTGTTTGGGCCAACTATGTTGTCCCATTGGCTGGGCCATCCTATCAGCTGGGCTGTCCCATCGGCTGGGCCGTCCCATTGGTTGGGCCATCCCATCAGCTGGGGCATCCCATCAGCTGGGCCGTCCCATCAGCTGGGCCGTCCCATTGGTTGGGCCATCCCATCAGCTGGGGCATCTCATCAGTTGGGCTATATTCTCTTTTCTGTCATCTCCTACTAAGGACATGATGAGGCTGACAGAGCGTCTTCTTGATGTGTCGAACAAGAAGGTCGACTGCCAGCGACCCCCAGTGGTGGTGAGCATGGACAAAGTGTGTCGCAGTCTGTACCGTCTTGCCAATGATGGGTGAGTTGGGGAATTCCCTTATCAACACACGAGCTGTTCTAATCTGCAGCTTTCCCCACAGCAACTTCAGTCCAATCATCGTGCCCATTCAGTCATCACTGACAGTCACCCTACCACTTGATGGTGGTGGTCGCTATGACGATCTTAACCCTTTCCCTGGCAACCAGCCAACCATAGTCAAATTTGAAGATAAAGTAGAAGTGATGGCCTCCCTAGTCCGTCCTAAGAAGATCACCATTTTAGCTAGCGATGGACAGAAGTATGTCATGATGTGCAAGCCCGACGTGAGTCTCCACCTACAGTCTTTGCTTTACGGTCTGTGATATTCTCTGTGCGTGCGTGTATGTGTGTGTTTGTGTGTGTGTGTGTGTGTGTCTGTGTGGGTGTCTGTGTGGGTGTGGGTGGGTGGGTGTGGGTGGGTGTGTCTGTGTCTGTGTGTGGGTGTGTGTGGGTGTCTGTGTGGGTGTCTGTGTGTGTGGGGGGTGGGTGGGTGTGGGTGGGTGTGTCTGTGTGTGTGTGTATCTGTGTGTGTGTGTGTCTGTGTGTGTGTGTGTGTGTGTGTGTGTGTGTGTGTGTGTGTGTCTGTGTGTGTGTGTGGGGTGGGTGGGTATTTTACTTGTACTGTTTTGCACTGTGTGTGGTAGGATGACTTGAGGAAAGACAGTCGATTGATGGAATTCTATACTTTGATAAACAAATGTTTGAAGAAGGATCCGGAAAGCAGGAGGAGGAACTTGTACATTAGAACTTATGTATGTACATCATGATTGTTTCAGTGGTTTGCTTCTACTCTCTCCTCCTCTCTCCTCACTCTCCCCCCTCCTCTCTCCTCACTTTCCTCTCCCCTCCTCTCTCCTCGCTCTCCTCTCACTCTCCCCCCACCCTCCTCTCACTCTACGCTCTCCTCTTCCCACCTCTCTCCTCTCTCCTCCTCTTCCCTTACTTTTCTCTCCCCCCTCCCCTCCGCTCCTCTCCCTTCCCCACCCCTCACTCTCCTCTCCCCTCCTCCCCTCCTCTCCTCTCCCTTCACCACCCTTCCCTCTATGTGCTGTCAATGATAGTCCGTTGTGCCACTCAATGAGAAATGTGGACTGATTGAATGGGTCCCCAACACTTCAGGATTGAGACACATCCTGAACAAGATCTACCAGTGAGTGTGGACACTTATGAAGGTGTACAAGAGATGTGGTCCACATACCACACACGACCTTACACTCCCGCACCACACACCACGCCCCCTGTATCACACGACCTTACACTGCCGCACCACACACCACGCCCCCTGTATCACACGACCTTACACTGCCGCACCACACACCACGCCCTCTGTACCACATACCACACCACACACACATAGGGAGAAGGGAATTTTCATGTCTGGGATGGACATCAAGGAGTTGTGGAAGAACAAAATGTCCGACCCATTGTAAGTTGCTACTGCCTAAAGTTGTACTATCCTGTTTTCAATGGTAAATGCAATGTTTTGTCTCTTTTCAGAAAATTGAAAGTAAATTTTGAAGAATATGTACTGCCCAAGTATGTATGTGATAGCCAATGTTGTTTGTACCATGGTAACTGAAACCCCTCTTCAGGTTCCCCCCTGTGTTTGGCCACTGGTTCCAGAGAACTTTTTCTGACCCCACCCAGTGGTGCGTGAGGGGGAGGTGCATGTCTGCAGTGTGTCTGGTGACCCGCCTCCTGCCCCTCGCCTCCACAGGTACTCCAGTCGTCTGGCATACTCAAGGACAGCTGCAGTGATGTCCATTGTAGGGTATGTGTTGGGCTTGGGCGACCGGCATGGGGAGAACGTACTCTTTGACTCGACCAACGGGGACTGCATTCATGTTGACTTCAACTGCCTTTTCAACAGAGTAGGTTCACACTGTGTGTCTGTTGAGGGGTCCTCTTTATCCCACCCCACCCCCCTAGGGTAAGACTTTTGATGTTCCAGAGTGTGTTCCCTTCCGGCTAACTCACAACATGGTGAAAGCAATGGTGAGTGGGCAGGGCATCTGTAGACACACCCACTGTGTAATTCTAACATGTGGTGTGTTGTTGTAGGGTGTGACGGGATACGAGGGTGTGTTCAGACGAAGCTGTGAAGTGACAATGCAGGTCCTCAGGGAACAGTGCGATCCTCTCATGTGGTCAGTGCACAACTAGTGTTAGTCCTCATTGCTGTTCACACACACACACACACACGTATTTCCCTTCATCTTGAAGTGTTCTGAAGACATTTGTGCACGATCCACTGGTGGAGTGGAGCAAGGTCAAGGGTCCTTCTGAATCTGTTCACGACAGGGTGAGTGCAGGATAGTGGGTGTGGCTAGGGTGAGTGCAGGATAGTGGGTGTGGCTAGGGTGAGTGCAGTATAGTGGGTGTGGCTAGGGTGAGTGCAGGATAGTGGGTGTGGCTAGGGTGAGTGCAGGATAGTGGGTGTAGCTAGGGCAAGTGCAGGATAGTGGGTGTGGCTAGTGTGAGTGCAGGATAGTGGGTGTGGCTAGTGTGAGTGCAGTATAGTGGGTGTGGCTAGGGTGAGTGCAGGATAGTGGGTGTGGCTAGGGTGAGTGCAGGATAGTGGGTGTAGCTAGGGCAAGTGCAGGATAGTGGGTGTGGCTAGTGTGAGGGCAGGATAGTGGGTGTGGCTAGTGTGAGTGCAGGATAGTGGGTGTGGCTAGAGCGAGTGCAGGATAGTGGGTGTGGCTAGGGCGAGAGTAGGATAGTGGGTGTAGCTAGGGCGAGTGCAGAATAGTGGGTGTGCTACAATTAAGTGGTTTATGGTGAGGCTAGGTGTAGTGAGTGGGGAGGCTAGGTGTAGTGAGTGGTGAGGCTAGGTGTAGTGAGTGGGAAGGCTAGGTGTAGTGAGTTGGTGAGGCTGGGTGTAGTGCTTGGGAAGGCTAGGTGTAGTGCTTGGGAAGGCTAGGTGTAGTGCTTGGGAAGGCTAGGTGTAGTGCTTGGGAAGGCTAGGTGTAGTGCTTGGGAAGGCTAGGTGTAGTGAGTGGGAGGCTAGGTGAAGTGAGTGGTGAGGCTGGGTGTAGTGAGTGGGGAGGCTAGGTGTAGTGAGTGGTGGAGGATGACATACATTTTGGTTGTTCCAGGCAATGACCATCATCAAGGACATCGAGGACAGAATGAACGGAAAAGGCAACTTGAGTAAAGTCCCCCCACTTTCAATAGCAGGGCAGGTGCACATGCTTATACAGGTGTGTGTGTGTGTGTGTGTATGCACGCGCACGCGTGTGTGCATGTGCGTGTGCGTGTGTGTGTGTGTGTGTGTGTGTGTGTGTGTGTGTGTGTGCAGCGATTGTGTTGTTGACCTGCAGATTCTTCACTGTAGGATGCCACAAGCACAGACAACTTGAGCAAAATGTACATTGGCTGGGCAGCATATCTCTGAGCTGTTGTTCACTAAAGTTTTATGTATTTTAACTCATTTACAATCAATTATCGTAGCTTCACATTAATCTAATGTTTTATTATAAACTGCTATCAAACAGTATTACCACTTATGATATGACTAAGGTCTGCTATACAACAATTGATGGGAACAACTCGCTTCCCAGCTTTTTCAAATTCATTCTGTAGTTCAGAAAACCTCCAAATGAGATGCTGGGACTTTTCCAGTCTTGTCATCTCCAACTATCACGACATAGTAGGAGTCATTCCCAGGAATAGCAAAGGCAGTGACAACCTACGGAAGTGCCAGAGGAAGACCTCGTTAGACAACGCATGCACACACCACGCACAGAACAACAGACACCTTGCTAGATGACACGACCACACACCATGCAATGCACAGATATCTTACCGTATCTGCAGTCACTGAGACCTCGTCATCCTGTGAGGCATCAAAGTCATAAAGCAGACGAGCTCTTCTCGAATTCCTCCTGTTCAGGGTAAGCCCTCGAAACTGAAACTCCTCCAAGTCCACCTTCTCCAATGAGCTCCTGGTGTCCGTGGAAGCCAGTCCACTACATCACACACAAATTAAACACAACTGAGACCAAATCAGAGCACAATGTTACGTTGGCACAAACCTCATGTCCTCAGAAGCATCCACCTCCTCCAGATGAGCAAGACACTCTTTGTAGAGGTCCTTCTGGGCTGAGATTAGAACCCTCAAATGTCCAAGATGGTTGACCTGAAACCAATGGCAACAAGAAGTATAAAAACCTGTCCACCAAACAGTCCAACAAACAGTCCACCAAACAGTCCACCCAACAGTCCACCAAACAGGACAGCAAACAGTCCACCAAACAGTCCACCAAACAGTCCACCAAACAGGACTGCAAACAGTCCACCGTACAGTCCATCAAACAGGACAGCAAACAGTCCAACGAACAGTCCGCCAAACAGTCTAACAAACAGTCCACCAAACAGTCCACCAAACAGGACAGCAAACAGTCCACCAAACAGTCCACCAAACAGTCCACCAAACAGTCCATCAAACAGTCTAACAAACAGTCCAACAAACAGGACAGCAAACAGTCCACCAAACAGGACACCAAACAGTCCACCAAACAGGACAGCAAACAGTCCAACGAACAGTCCGCCAAACAGTCCACCCAACAGTCCAACAAACAGGACAGCAAACAGTCCAACGAACAGTCCGCCAAACAGTCCACCCAACAGTCCACCAAACAGGACAGCAAACAGTCCATATGAATATGTACATGTGATCGACAGATCTTGTTGATCACGCTCTTAGTCTTCTCCACTTGAGCATCAAACACAGCCTGTGCCTTTCTCAGCTCCTCCTCTGCCTGCAAGGCCAATGACAGATGCAGGCACGCAGAGTGAGTGTGCATACTTATAAACAGAGCCATTACACAAGGCATCTATGTATGATGTCTTTTCAAAGCAAGCAAACTACGCATACAGAGAATGTACTGAGAATGTAAAGTATGGGAGTTCACTCAAAGCTGGGATGCCATCCCACTCACAGCACCCAAATGTTCGCCTTTGGCTTGCCTCTGCTTTGACTTGGCACCATCCAAGTCCAAACGATGAAGATTAGCTAGTTTCTTCTCCGCCTATTAGGACCAAGGAGGGAGGAGAGACAGGAGTGCAAGGTAGGAGGATGTACGCAACCAGACAGAACAAAACAACTCACAAGTGCGTTTTTGATGTCAACATTGAGGAAGGTACGAAGAGGAATGACAAATTCGTCTTTAACTCGATCACGAAACTTGTCCATTGAACGTCCAATCTTTGACTCCACCTCTCCAGATCTCATCAAGTACCCGCCTGTGGGTAAGGCAGGGCCACACACTGGGCTAGAACCTCATTCATCACCATCACACTTCTAATCAACACACAACATCCTGTACACATGATCATCAGCCAAACACACACACACACACACACACACACACACACACCAGCTCATAGAGCTAACCGTACTGCGTTTCAGGTCCAAAGGATTTCCCAGATTCCATCATCTGGAACCCAAGGCTCACAAAGGCGTTGGTCACGTTTCTCTCCTGACGACCCATCTTTCGGTACACAGCTGATTCGAACCTCAGCGCTGCAGAGGACGACGACAATCAGCCGATGTACAAATAGCTCACCTTTTGGAAACTTGCTGGGACTAACCAGGATTAGGTTCAAGCATTTGGATAGTGTGGCTGAGAACGGTTTCGGCAGAAGTCTTTATCTTGTCCAGTTCCTGACAGAGGTCATTGAAGTCTGTCCCAAATTCAGTGGGTTCCGCTTTTCCCATTCTTTCAATGGTCATCTATAAAGTGGGACAAAATATACCAAAAATAATTCAAAGTACATATATTTGAATTGCAATTTATCTTCTGTTGCGTAAAAATACAAGAGAATCGGAAAAGAAAATCACAATAAGTAGGGTGTACGGAATAAGTCAAACCTTACAATTACCTGTTTAGCTCTAGTGAAGTTGGTAGCAGTGAAGTTTTTGACAGTATTGAGTGTATCTTTGGCGGTTTTCTGGAAGTTGCTTCCACTGGTTTCTTCATCTCTGGTAGCCATTTTAGCTGACGTCAAGATTCTGTTAGGGAGTTTCCCTACTGAACCGCAAAAACTTCAAGTCGAGCGAGAATGCCTGTTTGTACGACGTAGCTCGACTTCGATCTTCTTCAAAAAGAGGTTGGAGTCTGCCATAAGCAGTCGTAAAAATGGCTACTAGTAGTTCAACTACTTTAGGAGATGACCTCAGAGATGCCTGCCAAAACTCAGACGAAGCGGCAGTGAAACAATTGTTGAAAGACGGAGTGGATGTAAACTCTACTGACAAGGTACAGTGTGTGAGCTCTTTGTAATAGTGGAAATATGTGTGTGTGTGTGTGTGTGTGTGTGTGTGTGTGTGTGTGTGTGTGTGTGTGTGTGTGTGTGTGTGTGTGTGTGTGTGTGTGTGTGTGTGTGTGTGTGTGTGTGTGTGTGTGTGTGTGTGTGTGTGTGTGTGTGTGTGTGTGTGTGTGTGTGTGTGTGTGTGTGTGTGTGTGTGTGTGTGAACTCTTCAATCCGCACTTGACCATGTTTAGGATGGATACACAGCTCTCCATTATGCTGCTTCTGGTGGTAGCGTAGGATGTTGCCGACTGCTTCTCACTCAGGGAGCAGACATCAATGTCAGGAGTGTGGTAAGTGGGGAGTAGGGAGGGGGAGTGAGCAGTGAGGAGTAGGGAGGGGGAGTGAGCAGTGGGGAGTGGGGAGGGGGAGTGAGCAGTGGGGAGTAGGGAGGGGGAGTGAGCAGTGGGGAGTAGGGAGGGGGGGGAGTGAGCAATGGGGAGTAGGGAGGGGGAGTGAGCAGTGGGGAGTAGGGAGGGGGAGTGAGCAGTGGGGAGTGGGGAGGGGGAGTGAGCAGTGAGGAGTAGGGAGGGGGAGTGAGCAGTAGGGAGTAGGGAGGGGAGTGAGCAGTAGGGAGTAGGGAGGGGGAGTGAGCAGTGATGAGTAGGGAGGGGGATTGAGCAGTGGGGAGTAGGGAGGGGGAGTGAGCAGTGGGGAGTAGGGAGGGGGAGTGAGCAGTAGGGAGTAGGGAGGGAGTGAGCAGTGGGGAGTAGGGAGGGGGAGTAAGCAGTGGGGAGTAGAGAGGGGGAGTGAGCAGTGGGGAGTGGGGAGGGGGAGTGAGCAGTGGGGAGTAGAGAGGGGGAGTGAGCAGTGGGGAGTGGGGAGTAGGGAGGGGGAGTGAGCAGTGGGGAGTAGAGAAGGGGAGTGAGCAGTGGGGAGTGGGGAGGGGAGTGAGCAGTGGGGAGTGGGGAGGGGGAATGAGCAGTGAGGAGTAGGGAGGGGGAGTGAGCAGTGAGGAGTAGGGAGGGGGAGTGAGCAGTGAGGAGTAGGGAGGGGGAGTGAGCAGTGGGGGGTAGGGAGGGGGGGAGTGAGCAATGGGGAGTAGGGAGGGGAGTGAGCAGTGGGGAGTAGGGAGGGGGAGTAAGCAGTGGGGAGTAGAGAGGGGGAGTGAGCAGTGGGGAGTGGGGAGGGGGAGTGAGCAGTGGGGAGTAGAGAGGGGGAGTGAGCAGTGGGGAGTGGGGAGTAGGGAGGGGGAGTGAGCAGTGGGGAGTAGAGAGGGGGAGTGGGGAGGGGAGTGAGCAGTGGGGAGTGGGGAGGGGGAATGAGCAGTGAGGAGTAGGGAGGGGGAGTGAGCAGTGAGGAGTAGGGAGGGGGAGTGAGCAGTGAGGAGTAGGGAGGGGGAGTGAGCAGTGGGGAGTAGGGAGGGGGGGAGTGAGCAATGGGGAGTAGGGAGGGGGGGTGAGCAGTGGGGAGTAGGGAGGGGGAGTGAGCAGTAGGGAGTAGGGAGGGGAGTGAGCAGTAGGGAGTAGGGAGGGGGAGTGAGCACTAGGGAGTAGGGAGGGGGAGTGAGCAGTGGGGAGTGGGGAGGGGGAGTGAGCAGTAGGGAGTAGGGAGGGGAGTGAGCAGTAGGGAGTAGGGAGGGGAGTGAGCAGTGAGGAGTAGGGAGGGGGGGGTGAGCAGTAGGGAGTAGGGAGGGGAAGTGAGCAGTGGGGAGTAGGGAGGGGGAGTGAGCAGTGGGGAGTAGGGAGGGGGAGTGAGCAGTAGGGAGTAGGGAGGGGAGTGAGCAGTAGGGAGTAGGGAGGGGGAGTGAGCAGTGGGGAGTAGAGAGGGGGAGTAAGCAGTGGGGAGTGGGGAGGGGAGTGAGCAGTGGGGAGTAGGGAGGGGGAGTGAGCAGTGGGGAGTGGGGAGGGGAGTGAGCAGTGGGGAGTGGGGAGGGGGAATGAGCAGTGAGGAGTAGGGAGGGGGAGTGAGCAGTGAGGAGTAGGGAGGGGGAGTGAGCAGTGAGGAGTAGGGAGGGGGAGTGAGCAGTGGGGAGTAGGGAGGGGGGGAGTGAGCAATGGGGAGTAGGGAGGGGGGGTGAGCAGTGGGGAGTAGGGAGGGGGAGTGAGCAGTAGGGAGTAGGGAGGGGAGTGAGCAGTGAGGAGTAGGGAGGGGGAGTGAGCAGTAGGGAGTAGGGAGGGGGAGTGAGCACTAGGGAGTAGGGAGGGGGAGTGAGCAGTAGGGAGTAGGGAGGGGGAGTGAGCAGTAGGGAGTAGGGAGGGGGAGTGAGCAGTGGGGAGTGGGGAGGGGGAGTGAGCAGTAGGGAGTAGGGAGGGGAGTGAGCACTAGGGAGTAGGGAGGGGGAGTGAGCAGTAGGGAGTAGGGAGGGGGAGTGAGCACTAGGGAGTAGGGAGGGGGAGTGAGCAGTGGGGAGTGGGGAGGGGGAGTGAGCAGTAGGGAGTAGGGAGGGGAGTGAGCAGTGAGGAGTAGGGAGGGGGGGGTGAGCAGTAGGGAGTAGGGAGGGGGAGTGAGCAGTGGGGAGTAGGGAGGGGGAGTGAACAGTGGGGAGTAGGGAGGGGGAGTGAGCAGTAGGGAGTAGGGAGGGGAGTGAGCAGTAGGGAGTAGGGAGGGGGAGTGAGCAGTGGGGAGTAGGGAGGGGGAGTGAGCAGTGGGGAGTGGGGAGGGGGAGTGAGCACTAGGGAGTAGGGAGGGGAGTGAGCAGTGAGGAGTAGGGAGGGGGGGTGAGCAGTAGGGAGTAGGGAGGGGGAGTGAGCAGTGGGGAGTAGGGAGGGGGAGTGAGCAGTGGGGAGTAGGGAGGGGGAGTGAGCAGTAGGGAGTAGGGAGGGGAGTGAGCAGTAGGGAGTAGGGAGGGGGAGTGAGCAGTGGGGAGTAGGGAGGGGGAGTGAGCAGTGGGGAGTGGGGAGGGGAGTGAGCAGTGGGGAGTAGGGAGGGGGAGTGAGCAGTGGGGAGTAGAGAGGGGGAGTGAGCAGTGGGGAGTGGGGAGGGGAGTGAGCAGTGGGGAGTGGGGAGGGGGAGTGAGCAGTGATGAGTAGGGAGGGGGAGTGAGCAGTGAGGAGTGGGGAGGGGGAGTGAGCAGTGGGGAGTAGGGAGGGGGAGTGAGCAGTGAGGAATGGGGAGGGGGAGTGAGCAGTGAGGAGTGGGGAGAGTTGAGTATTTCTCTCTCTCTGACCTCCTTTGCAGAACGGCTGTACTCCTCTTTACATGGCTGCTCAAAGCGGTTACACAAAGACCGTCAATGAACTCATTGCTAAGTCTGCCCAAGTGGACACACCCACTAAGGTGAACTGAATGTTGTGCTTGTAGCTGTATTGCCATGGTAACATATTGTCTTATATTCACAGTCGACTGGCCACACCCCTTTACTCGTAGCTTGTGAGTTTGGCTATCCTTACATCGTCCAAGCCCTCCTTGCAGCAGGAGCTGATGTGAAGCATTGTCTTCAGGTGGGTGTGGTCTGGGTGTGGCTGGGCACACAGCTGTGTCAAATGGTGTGGTGGTTGGTGAACCACAATGGAGGTTTTCAGTACTAAAGTGTACAAGATGTGTGGATATTTATCCTGTACTTACGTATGTCCACATTTGCTTTGCTACCCTTTAAATGACCCTAGAACACCAATCACTGTAATGCTTCTGTGTCTTCACCAACCCCACCCTCCCCCCACTGTAATGCTTCTGTGTCTTCACCAACCCCACCCTCCCCCCACTGTAATGCTTCTGTGTCTTCACCAACCCCACCCTCCCCCCACTGTAATGCTTCTGTGTCTTCACCAACCCCACCCTCCCCCCACTGTAATGCTTCTGTGTCTTCACCAACCCCCCTCCCCCACTGTAATGCTTCTGTGTCTTCACCAACCCCACCCTCCCCCCACTGTAATGCTTCTGTGTCTTCACCAACCCCACCCTCCCCCCACTGTAATGCTTCTGTGTCTTCACCAACCCCCCTCCCCCACTGTAATGCTTCTGTGTCTTCACCAACCCCACCCTCCCCCCACTGTAATGCTTCTGTGTCTTCACCAACCCCACCCTCCCCCCACTGTAATGCTTCTGTGTCTTCACCAATCCCCCCCCCCCCCCCCCCCCCCAGGATGGGTTCACTGCACTCCATGTTGCTGCTCAGTACGGGAAGGCAGAGGTCATAACCATGATACTCAAAGCTGGACTGAATGTTAATGTTCAGAATAAGGTAAAACGGGTGTCTGGGATGGTGTACGCTGTCTGTACAGACATTTGTCTGTGTTGTTTCAGGGTGGTTGGACAGCCTTTATGGTGGCTGTATGGCACGGACAGACCACGGTAGCAGAGTGCCTCCTCAGGGCATCTGCTGATGTTGATGCTGTGAACAATTCAGGAGTCCCAGCTCTCATTCTGGCTGTCATCAAGAGCCCCACACTCGTCAGGTTGTGCATATCCAGCAACTGCCAACTCAATGTCCAGGAGAAAACGGTTTGTTCAGTTCAGCTGTGTCCTGAAGAATATATGGCTACCTAGTTGCTGTATCCCCTGCAGTACTCCTGGGCTCCTCTTCATTTTGCTTGTGTGTCCAATAACATTAATTCAGTCCTAGCCCTCATAGCCGCTGGGTGTGACCTGAACCTCAAGGACAAGGTACAGGCAAGTCTGTGTACAGGTGCTCAGTACTAGCAGGAAAGCAACTAAACTTTTTGCTTTGTGTTCTTTTACGTAGAGTGGAAACACAGCCTTGCACTTGTCAGCTGAGAGAGGGTTTCATGCGGTGGTGGAAGTGCTAGTTAGTGCTGGGGCCAATACAGTGTTACAGAATGAGGTGAGTTTACTGGTTTTCTTGTCACATGTATGTCATGTGACCATCATTGTGTATGTCATGTGACAAGTACATTATTATGTCTTCCCCATGCAGAATCATGAAGTCCCTTTGCAAATAGCCACTAACAGAAACCATGCCTCCTGCATCCAAGCTCTATCTGGCTACAGCAACAAGAGCATCACTACTACCTCTACATCTGTAGCTCCACTCTCAGCCACCAACAGCAAATAGTCTTGAGGCAAATGGTTTCTTCCTACCGATTCTATTTGGTATAATCACTTTCTCGTTTTGTTTTTGTACATCATTTTCTATAAAGCATTTTACTTTGGGAAGACAGTTTTTCATTTTTCAAGTCAACGGAAGATGTATGTACACACCTACATCAGGTCAAATGACAAGTTAGGACTACGAATGAAGTAACATGTACAACAATTGGTGATGGCAAATACAAGCCATGGAGTCTTGTGGGACTTTCCTCAGGCCATAACTGGCAGCCATCAGGTACAAGTGGTAACCACAGGAGCAGTTGGAAGAATAACAATGAGTGGGTGGACTCTACCAGACACGAACGCCGTGGTTGGTGCACTCTGAGGCCAGGCCCTTGCACCATGACTTGCGTGGTTGTCTGTGTACACAGCCTATTCGATGCAATCGCTGACAGTGAGCAGAATAGGCACTCTCTTCACACCAAATACCAGCACCCATCAGTTCAGCCATTTTGTTGTCCATGCCCAACAGGAAGTTGGCATGTACAATCAAAGCTTGTTTGTTGTTGTTATGTTGTTTGAAGTAAACGATGCCATTGGGGAACATCCCATAGTCCAAAACAGCCCACCGAACCCTACCCATGAGGTATGGATGACGAAGGCACACGTTCACAGCTGCTTGATCATTCCAGTAGTGCTTTTGTTGATAGCTAAGGACTCCCTCCCAAAGCAGACCTGTACTTTCTGTTGGTTTCATATACACAAATCCCATACAAGCATAGCTGACTGTATACGGCAGCAACCTGTCAACAACCTTATGGTCTATGCTATCTCCTTGGAAGACAATGTCCTTCCCATTAGCAACTGCAGACAGGAGGGGGAGAGGGTTTCGAAGGAAGACCACGTCTACGTCAGACAAGAGCAACGTATGCCCACACTTCAACAGATTTAGCACAATCTCTGTACGATGCAGCAACATTTTGCGGTAGCCATCTTGGCCGTAGCTTGAACTCGGATATGTAGCATTGACATCGTAACAAGCCACAGGGGATATCTCACGGCAAACAGACGAACCAAAGGCAACAACGAGAACTCGTTCAGACAATCCTACTCCTTTCAAAGAACACAACCAATTCCGCACCAAGGGCATCCAGTCGGGATTAACGAAAGTCACAATCGTTACCTCTTGCGTGGCTTCTCGGTTTCCAGGCGAACCGAGCAAACATCCTTGCTGCCCCTCGACAGTACGATCGAATGCTCCTGAAGCATCTGGTGAGATGCAATGTTGTATTCCCTTAAGAGCTCCTAACTCAATATTTCTGTATATATTGCTGTCAGGTAATTGTTGGACGACGAATATGAAGACTAAAATCGAAAGAACACACAACAGAAAAATCGTGAAAATCTTGGTTATTCTTCTGGACATCATCATACCAGGTATCGCAGTTCTATTCTCGTAGCCAAGCCGCTCCTTTAGTAGTCTCGTACCCAGACCCACTTCCGCCCGCCATTTTATTTGGGCGAGAAGGTGGGTCTGGTACTTATCTGCAGAATCCTTGGATGTGAATCCGCGGATCCGCGGAAACCAATCAGATTGCAGAGTTGCGAATATAATAAGAAAGTCACGTGTGGTCAAGACGGCAAAATGGAGATTGATATCTCTGTATAATTTTCGAGCTCGATTTGAGCATGTTTTAAGAGTCGGCTACTGATTTAGGTTTTAATGATTTGAAGGATGAACAGAAAGACGCAATAACTGCGTTTCTTAATGGAAAGGACGTGTTTGTCTCGCTACCTACGGGAGGTGGAAAGTTGCTTTGTATTGATTCCCAAGGTAGTAGACAAACTGAAGAAAACCTTATGTCTATCCTCAGAACAGCAAAGTATTTTCGTGATACTTTCGCCGCTTGTGAACTTGATGGACGACCAGGTAGCTCGTTTCTCTAAAAGGAGAATTCCATCAACCTCGGTGACCAGCAAGGAGGCCCGGTGAGAGTTCGAAACGCTTTGATGCTGTATCCAGAGTTTTTTGGCATGGTGGCACACTCGGCAAATGTAAAGTGTTTCTTCAAAAGATAAAAATGAAAATTTCTGCCGATTCTTGAAACCATGCGCTTCGACTAAAGGCCGAAACAATTGTATTTTTGGAGGGCGGACAGATTACACCTTGTAATCTTTGTAGTGGTAGAACAAAAGGAAGAGCTTAAATCAGCAATGTGCACCGATTCCAATCTCGGACTACAGGGGCTTTCGCGCTTACGATCATGGAAGGATTGGAATGCATATCACATGTAAGTCACGAGGTCTTGCGCAACTTTTACCCCACGAACATCCAAGGATTCTGTAGATAAGTACCAGACCCACCTTCTCGCCCAAATAAAATGGCGGGCGGAAGTGGGTCTGGGTACGAGACTACTCCTTTAGCGATTACTCAATCAATCAATAATAATTTCACACCCGGCCATACAATAGCCCAATCATAAATAATCTAACTAGTGTACATGGTCCAGTGAAGGACTGCACGCCAGTGAGGGGCTGCACACCAGTGAGGGGCTGCACGCCAGTGAGGGGCTGCACGCCAGCGAGGGGCTGCACGCCAGCGAGGGGCTGCACGCCAGTGAGGGGCTGCACGCCAGAGAGGGGCTGCACGCCAGAGAGGGGCTGCACGCCAGTGAGGGGCTGCACGCCAGTGAGGGGCTGCACGCCAGTGAGGGGCTGCACGCCAGCGAGGGGCTGCACGCCAGAGAGGGGCTGCACGCCAGAGAGGGGCTGCACGCCAGTGAGGGGCTGCACGCCAGTGAGGGGCTGCACGCCAGTGAGGGGCTGCACGCCAGTGAGGGGCTGCACACCAGTGAAGGACTGCACTTGTACTGATGAAATCTATTAAAAGTTACATGCTTCCGAACTGGGATGCCCACATGGATCACAGCTCGGATACCACTCGGCAGTCACAGCATGCTTCCAATAGAATTCTTAGTGCTGCCTCATAATCACTTCTTCCTAGGAGGACATGCCTCATCAGTGTCTGCTGTTGTGTGCTCCACTTCAGACACCTTACCATTCAGCTCACATCTTCCACCTCTCCACTCTCACACTCCTTGCACAGCCTGTCCCCCTCTTCACTCCCTGTCAACATTCGGGCCTATGCTAAAACAATTCGACGTGAAGTGTCAGTTTCACACTTGATAGCTGGAGATGCTGCCTGTCCATTCAAGCCACGGCCAATGAAGCTGTTTCCTGACAGAGGACTCTCGGATGACAAGATATATCATGTACTCCTATGGTGGTGGAAACGCTTTTGGAGGGAAGGCTGGTGGTGTTGTCTGCTAAAAGGAATGACATGTCACCTGAATAAGTACCGAAGCCTCCATTTTTATATGGCATCATTCCTTCTTGCAGATTAGCACTCCATGCTTGGATATAAGCACTACACTCTGAGATATAAGCACTGCACTCTTGGATATAAGCGCTGTGCTCTTGGACATAAGCACTGAACTCTTGGATATAAGCACTGAACTCTCGCAGATAAGCACTCCATGCACATAAGGAGATATGTAACAACTGAGTGAGTGGCCATCTGAACCAATGGCCAGAGCTAAGACGAGCTCAGCACATGCACAAACAAATATCTAGAGAAACGTTATCAGAGAAATAAAAGGCTAATTACTAATATATATTATTATGAGAGAAAATGAATAACATGCAATAATTACATCACTGTAGACATTGCATTAATTGTAACTTGATGATAATTTATGAATAAATACAGATGTTGAATGAGATGAGTATTATCAAACCGTTAATTTCCTTGTAAAATGTTGATTTCAATTCGTAGACATTGGAGCACAGTTTGAACAAAGTAGAGATGCCATCGAAGGTCTTCTGTCAGCTCAGGATGGAAAGCTGTTACCATCAGATTACCCTGCTGTACACCAACCACATTGTCTTCAATGGTTGCTAGGATACGTACATCACTCTCGTCCACAGACTTTATTCCCGGTGCTCTGATGAAAACTCCATGGCACTCATTGTCCTTCAGCCCGCCAGGGACTGGGAGTGCAGTTGATGTGGGTCTAGCAAACAAGGCTGGTTCTTTCAACATGACTGTCGTCTCAAAACTACTGACCTGGCGGCCATACAGATTCCTTGATGCTGTGATTCCCAACCCTCCAATCTGAGAACACAGTACCAATAACAGATAATGGCAGTGAGGTGGCACACACACACACACACACACACACACACACACACACACACACACACACACACACACACACACACAACGTGCACACTCAATGTGTACATGTACAGGTCCACATTGGTTGCACAATCATAGGCTCTGTGGTGCAATGCTAGTCTCGCGTGGCCAGACTGCAATATCGCCTCCTCTATTCGTGGGACTAGTGCAATGTAGTTCAGGTTTCCTACTACCTGTGGTCTAGGACGGGGATATCTACCCTGACTAGGACCGGTGTCATAAAATTCTGCCCCCCCCCCCCCTCATTCTAGGCCCCCCCAGGTCTAGAATTTTAAAATTTTGAGCCCCCCGGGCCTGGAATATTAAAATTCTAGGCCCCCCAGGGGGTGTAAAATTTTAAAATTCTAGACCCCTGCTTATGAAATTAGGTCCCCCCTACAAAAATGACAGTACAACTGTGCAAACAGATATCAATGTATTTGTAGATTCTTCCATCATAATTATAATTTATATTTAAAAGTAAAAAATAAAAAATAATAGTAATAACAATACACTACGTACTAACTGTAATACACATACATTATAGCAACAATAATATATGATATACATGCATGGTCACACTTATATTTTAAAGATTATATTGACAAGGGATAGCTGGAAGGGTGCATCCCTCTGTCACACATTGAGTGATGATGGGTATTCATTGTTTCTGTGCATGTGTCAAGATTTTGGAGCCCTTCCTGCAATTGAGGGCATGGTGACACTAAAAATAAGATATATCATTGCAATTGGGGGACCAACCATACTTCAGGGCAATGCATGGGCATGCATCCATACTGAAATGCACTTTTCCATGTAATGGACTTAATCACAATAATATTATGCATTGGTGGATGCAATGTCATCATAATAAGGCCTAGATATCACCAACCAGAAATGAGGCAACATCTCATTGATTGTTTTAACAAAATTAAAGGAGAGATGCAGCCATTCGGCCATCCAGCCAGACACGCGGGATAAAGCAATCATTATGGTACTTGGCAATCAGTGCAAAGAATAGTACCATAGCAGTTGCCAAGACATCCCTATGTCTATTTTTACTCAGAACAATAAGTCTATTAAGTGGTTTTGCACTCATTGTTTGTACTAACATTAAATTTGTACATGACATGTGTATACTTCTCTGATATAATAGTTCAGAATCGATCTGTGAATGAAGTATTCATTTTTAAATTCGATTGAAAAGTAAATAACGATCAAAAGGAATAAACCATGTAGGTGGACCAAAGATCTAGAGTCACAATTCTTTCCATGCACCAGTTACAGTGGGTCTAGCTGTGATTCCTCTGATAGTAGGTGTAGTTCAAGCTGTCTAGTTGGACACGCAGATCTCCACAGACAGAAACTGCTCACTTCGCGACTCGTTGGAAGGGGGCCTAATCTCACGCGGGGGGGTCTAAAATTTTAAAATTCTAGGCCCCCAGGGGGGCCTAAAATGTTAGGACACCTGGGCAAAATTTCAAACCTGAAAATAAAATGGCGAAATGGGTCTGGCAACGGGAGACTATGGGATAATCACCCAATGATGATGCATTAGGCTAAGCTCACCAAGGACTGCCCGCCTTCCTTCTGCCCTTCAACTCGATTAGCCAAGAGAATGAGTCCAGCACACGTTCCCCACACGACTCCTGGTTTATCCTTTATCCACTTTCGAAGAACTTGATCAAATTGAGATTTCTTTAAGAATATTCCCATGGTAGTGCTTTCTCCTCCAGGGATGACCAAACCGTTTAGTGTGTGGATGGATTCCGGTTCCTTAACGGCCACAACAGCTATTTTGACCTGGTTGGACAACAATTTCGATACTTGTTCCAATTTCTTCTGGTGTTCCAAGAAGCTTCCTTGGAACACCAACACCCCCACGGTGACTTCGGGTAGTTCTTGCTTCGGTACTACTGCAGCCATTTGAGATGAAACAGTGTTACATCATTCACTAAAATCCGAGCTCAAACCAGTCGGCGTTGCTCGTGATAGAGCGGTCCTTTCTTGATTGAAATGATGCAAGCGCCACAAACTGTTACCGGTAGTTACGATCGACAAAGAGAGAAAATGGCTTCCAAAGGTCAGCTTCTGCATTTCTTGTAGAGTGTAAGTGTCGTTAGAGTTACTAATGTTTGTTTCATGACTTACTTCTTGCAGAAGACAAACCAGTTGGCAAGGTAGAAGGTGGTGGAACAGGTTTGTTGGGATGTTATAAGATCTTTCCCTGTAATCAATCTGAAATTTAAAGATACTGATTTCCCTAGGAACTGTTACTGTAAAGGAAGGTTTGGCCAAGATGCTGAAAGGTGGTATCATCATGGATGTTGTCAACTCAGAGCAGGCTAGGATTGCTGAAGAGTCTGGAGTGAGTCCTGATAGCTATGACTGTAGCAGTGTGTGTGTGTGTGTGTGTGTGTGTGTGTGTGTGTGTGTGTGTGTGTGTACATGTTTGTAAACTGACCAGCTGCTTCCCAGGCATGTGCTGTGATGGCTTTGGAGAGAGTCCCTGCAGACATCAGGAAGGAAGGGGGTGTGGCCAGAATGTCTGATCCCAAGGTGGGCATATTAGCGTATTGCATAACATTAGTTCAGTATTGTGTAACACCTGTGGTGTCATTTTCTTGGTCCAGAAAATAAAAGAGATAATGTCAGCTGTGACTATTCCTGTTATGGCTAAGGTAAGGATTGGGCATTTTGCAGAGGCTCAGATTCTAGAGGCACTTGGAGTTGACTTTGTAGATGAATCAGAAGGTGAGCACACTCAATGTTACTTGTACAAGTTACTTGTGAACTACAGCTAGGGTGTGGGAGGGGAGATTTACTTGTGGATGGCCTCGCATTGCAGTCTTGACTCCTGCTGACAATGAAAACCATGTGAACAAACATAACTTCAAGGTGCCCTTTGTGTGTGGTGCTCGCAATCTGGGTGAAGCTCTGAGGAGGATTTCTGAAGGAGCTGCAATGATCAGGACTAAAGGAGAAGCTGGTACAGGTGAATTGCTGCCGTGTGTCACATGATGATCATGTGTATGTCACATGACTCCTGCTCACCTGTCACATCATGTCTCCTGTACTAGGCAATGTTGTGGAAGCTGTCCGTCACGCCAGAGCTATGCAGAGAGAGATCAGGATGGCTCAGTCAATGAGTCCTGAGGAACTCTACAGCTATGCCAAACAGTTGGGTGTGTCTATTGATCTACTGAAGAAGACAGCTGAGCTGGGCCGCCTCCCAGTGGTCAACTTTGCTGCAGGTGGTCTAGCTACTCCTGCTGATGTCTCTCTTCTCATGCAGCTTGGAGTAGATGGTGTGTTTGTAGGTTCTGGGATATTCAAGAGTGCTGATCCTGTCAAGAGGGCCAAAGCTATGGTCCAGGCGGTCACTCATTATGACAATCCTAAGAAGCTGGCTGAAATTAGCGAAGACCTCGGCCAACCAATGGTACTGGTGTGTGTGTTTTAATGTATATATCACCAAGTAAAGACCCCATCCTACCCCCCCCCCCCCCCCCCCCCCCCAGGTTGGTATCAATTGTGATGATTTGAAGGAGAAATGGGCAAATAGAGAGAGCACAAGATGACATCTGGATTGGTTTATAGAATCTGATACAAGCGTACTATCCCAAAACTCATCAATGAGATTTATATATTTCTTATTAAAAAAGCTGTCATACATCATCACAAAGAAATATGATCTCTAATACCAGGGTTATAAACATCATCTGATGGGAGTGGTTCATTCCCCTCTTGAGTGACCATGTCTGCTTCAATCCTCTTCTGCCGTGCATTGCAAATGGCCTCACTGAACAGCCTAAGGTAGAGCTGCACGGCGGATGGTGTGTCATCGTTCCCAGGGATGGGGTATGTTATGTACTTGGGATTGCAATCTGTGTCCACGATACCAATAGTGGGGATAGCACACATGAGAGACTCCGTGATAGCTGTCTTGCTGGGAGGGAGGCTGAAGAACAGGACGAGGTCGGGTAAACGCAGTGTGTCCAGTAATTTGTAAGAGTTGGTAAAGGTACCAGGACGCCACTTTCCCGCCACAAAGTACTGTGCGCATTCTCTTGCAGCTTTCTGCGTGTCTATCTCGAACTGAGGGCGCTCGTTGACGAAAAGAATGATTCCTCCTCTGTATGCAATGTGAGAAGCGACGTTCAGTGCTCTCAGAAGGTGCTGGAGGGTAGAATCCAAGTCAATAATATGGACTCCAGCTCTAGTCCCGAATATATACTCCTTCATGTGCGGCATCCAAGCTCCCGCCTTATGTCCTAAATGGACGCGGGCACCAAACAGTTCTTCAATCGATGTCAAGGACTTTATGTCGAAAAAATCACTATCCTTTAACGATTTTGGATCGAACACTTCAGAACCTGTCTTTGCTTCGCGATTACTGTCCACTTCCACGGTGCACCAAGGTCGACGAATAACTATAAGAAAATTCACTCAGCTAAAAAGTGAATCATATGAAAGTAACAATATTCAAACAACGTACACAAATTCTTCAGATCCATACGCTTTCTTGTGATTGCAGATGAACGATGTACGACTTTGGACGCCATTTTCATCAATGCAATAACAATATTCATAGGTTGTGTAATAATATTACTCTAGCTAATACAGTGTATTATATAAATATTAATTTTAATAATGTCCTATAATATAGGAAACCCATTGCAAGCTCAATTAGCGGCGGTCAATTTCCACTAGAAGGAGGTGGAGCTGAAAGAGAAACAAAAGGTTCATCTAATGCACTTTTGCAGTGCACACAAACATACGCACACATGCCAGTGCTCACACACAGAGCACAGCACTGAATCTAGTCAGAACTTCAGATGATCTGGTAAAGGGTATGACCGAACGGAGACTTACCAGTTGGTACAAAGAAGCTTCCAGTGTACTGCTGTGGTCCTCCAAAGGACATCATTGGAGGGGGAGGAGCTAGCGGTTGTTCACTGTTTGTTTTCTTACCTCCAAACACATCAACATACTTTGACCTTTGACCTTCATAGCACAAACATGGAAAGACTATCAGAGCCAACCTAAAAACTCCCCATTCAAAATGGACCCTACTTACCTCTCTGTTTTGAGCTAAACCTGTTGCCTTGAAATCCTCCAGGTGCTGGACCACCAGCCGGTACAGAACTGCTTGATGGCACGAGTCCACCAGCTGATGGCACATTTCCACCAGCTGATGGCATGAGTCCACCAGCTGATGGCACATTTCCACCAGCTGATGGCACGAGTCCACCAGCTGATGGAGGTTGACCAGCTGGTACAGAGCCACCGATGGACGTATTTTGCTGGAACTTGGCCATCAACTCACTGTCGGTGGGTGGGGGAGGGGGAGGGCCATCTTGCTCCTGAAGGTGTGAAAAGAGGAGGTGAACAGAGATTG
>CAUJGJ010000195.1:307137-317137 GCA_963170055.1 Halisarca cf. caerulea | reverse complement strand
GTGAAGTTGAGGCTGGAGGATCAGCAGATCTTATTGATGGATGATTGTGTGATCCTAATGAAAGGGGATCAACTTTTGATGATGAATGATCATATGGTTTTGATGATGGAGGATCATATGGTCTTGATGACGAAGGATCGTACAGTTTTGATGATGGAGAATCGTACGGTCTTGATGACAGAGGATCGTACGGCTTTGATGATGGAGGATCATATGGTCTTGATGACAGAGGATCTGCTCTTGATGATGGAGGATCAACTTTTGATGATGGAGGATCAACTCTTGATGATGGAGGATCAACCCTTGATGATAGAGGGTCCTGCTGTGTTGTCAGTGGATACTGAAGAGATCCAAACTCACCAACTCCTCCTTCAGTAGGGGGACCACCCAGGGGAGGCATGTGGTGGGGTGCAGTCGAGAACCCCCCACTGATCTGCTGGTGGTAGGTGGTGGAAGTTGGAGGGTAGCTGTTCTGTGGGGCTTCCCAGGGCTGGCTGGTGGGTCCAGGCAGTGGTTCACTGGTGGGTGTGGGCAGTGGTTCACTGGTGGGTGTGGGCAGAGGTGCACTGGTGGGTGTGGGCAGAGGCACACTGGTGGGTGTGGGCAGAGGCACACTGGTGGGTGTGGATAGAGGCACACTGGTGGGTGTGGGCAGAGAAGCACTGGTAGATGCAATCAGGGGTTCACTAATGGGTGTGACCAAATGCTCATTGGTGGGTGTCATCAGGGCTTGGGTGATGGGTGTGGTAATCTCCTTTCCCTGATGATGATTCACTGGAAGATGATCCTTCTCCGCTACTTGCTGTTTACCCTCACCAGATAAAAAGGATGGCAGGTCAGTTGATTTGCCCTCAGCCTCTGACAATGGATGGTGAGTTAACTCTCCAGCTCCACCTTGCTGTTCCTTCTTGTCAGGGGAGATGGCTGGAGATGGTGCAAGTATACTCACCCCGGAAAACACACCTGTAGGAGGGTCCTCTAGCAGAGAGGACACTGACCCTGGCTCTCGACTTGGGTCGTGAGAATATGGAGCAAATGCAGACGTTGGTGAAGGCACCAGACCCTTTGCTTCAACACTGGGTTGGCGAGGGAATTCCCCACTGACATGGTGAGGGAATTCCCCACTAGTACTACTGGAGGCACCAAATTCCCTTGGACTGATCTGGTCTAGTGGACTAGTGCTGACTTGTTGAGAACCACCCACTTGATGGGGATCACTCTCATGATGGGGATCACTCTCATGATGGGGATCACTCTCATGATGGGGATCACTTATGTGGGCAGAGATGATGTGATGGGGATCAGACACATAAGATGGATTACTCACATGATGAAGATCAACACCTTTATGGGGACCACTCAGATGACTGGGATCAGTAACTTGATGGGGACCACTCAGATGACTGGGATCAGCAACTTGATGGGGACCACTCAGATGACTGGGATCAGCAACTTGATGGGGACCACTCAGATGACTGGGATCAGCAACTTGATGGGGACCACTCAGATGACTGGGATCAGCAACTTGATGGGGACCACTCAGATGACTGGGATCAGCAACTTGATGGGGACCACTAACATGATGGGGCACTGCTGACAGCGGGAGATCAATCAGTGGAGGAGGTCGCTGAGTAGAAGGCGTAACAGTGGGAATATTTCCTTGTCCAGCCGATAAATTTTGATGGCCAATGAAGGAAAATGGATCGTTCGTATTGTCTCCGTCCGCCTGGAAGAAAGGCTTGAAAGAGGAAACGGGGGGGTTGTCGTCTGACATGACCTAAACAAAATAAGTCAAAACAAAATAACGACTAAACAACAAGGCCTGGTTATTTTCAATAAAATGTGACCTACTTATCAACAGTTACAACGAGTTTATTCGCATCTTCAACAGTAACACGCCATTTTGTACCAACCTCAGAGGTATTGCATAAGGTATTGCATACGTAGATGGAGTGACGTCACGGTGTCACGCTGGACCATAGACCCTCAATTTCATGATTCTCGGAATCAATCGCTATCGTTTCAAGGTAAACTGCCCGCGTTTTGTGTGAACACTTACTAAGATATTTTCCTGTGTAATTACAACAGTGATTTTTATTTGGGGGGGGGAGGGATTTGAGGTATGATCTCTGTTGTTGACCAGCTGTTCTCGGTGCTTAGGCCTGTCAGACGAATTGATCGAAGGACCCATTCCTCCGATGCACCTTCCCAAATATAACGTACTTTACTGTACTGTGTGTAGTGTGTGTTTGTAAATCGACTGATCATAGGGAATTGTAGGTACACTCCCTCGCGACCAATTGAGCTATTGTGTGTGCGTGCCTCGTCTCGCCTTTCATGATACAGGGCGTGTGTGCAATGACGTCATTCTCTCATCGCGGGCAGGCCAGCACCTGCCTGCGACAGGGGAGGTATAAAAGGTCGCTTATCACTTAACACTTCGCTTCTGTAGATGGATCAACAAGCTCCCAACTACCAGCTCTGGCCTCAGGCAGCAGTGAGTCATGATAACACTCCAAGTGGTTTCTCTCTCTACAGTCACTGCAATCCTTCTCCTGTCTAGAATGTCTACCCAGCTGTGGCACAGCTCCACTACCACTCTGGTGAGCTGTGCACTTGACCACTTGCACACGGTACACTGTGCTGCAATGCAGTGGGCCAGCATTGATGCAGTACACTGTGCTGCAATGCAGTGTGCCAGCATTGACACAGTACACTGTGCTACAATGCAGTGTGCCAGCATTGACACAGTACACTGTGCTGCAATGCAGTGGGCCAGCATTGACACAGTACACTGTGCTGCAATGCAGTGGGCCAGCATTGACGCAGTACACTGTGCTGCAATGCAGTGTGCCAGCATTGACGCAGTACACTGTGCTGCAATGCAGTGGGCCAGCATTGACATGAAACTAGCGAACATGCCTGTGGAAGATCTTGTCAACTAGCTTACATGTGTGTGCACACTAGGTTGTATGCGCACACACAAACATGTGTACACACTGTGTACTTAGCATGCATGTACAATGTTGCAACTAGCATGAACAATGTTGCAACTAGCATGTACGATGTTGCAACTAGCATGTACAATGTTGCAACTAGCATGAACAATGTTGCAACTAGCATGAACAATGTTGCAACTAGCATGAACAATGTTGCAACTAGCATGAACAATGTTGCAACTAGCATGAACAATGTTGCAACTAGCATGTACAATGTTGCAACTAGCATGAACAATGTTGCAACTAGCATGAACAATGTTGCAACTAGCATGAACAATGTTGCAACTAGCATGAACAATGTTGCAACAGCATGAACAATGTTGCAACAGCATGAACAATGTTGCAACTAGCATGTGCGATGTTGCAACTAGCATAGAAGTATTACCCAGCATTTATAATCAATGTCTCGCCTTATGCAGTTCCTGAAACACCTTACACACTGACCCCAGCTCCAGTCACTACGCCCATATCCTCCCCACTATTCCATCCCCCTCCCTTGCCAAAGGAGCAGATCGATATCACTGAGATGTTCCCTTGTCTGTCCAACCCAGGGGAAATAGGGCTTAGGGTTGATGTGGTGGAGGACAAGGAAAGGAAGAACTCTCCTTATCTTGTATGTTTGCATGTGGCTTGTGTGGGTGGTTGGAAGACATTGACTTCCCTTTTGGCATGCACTTATGTAGTGGATGAAAAGTGAGCTTTACGTCCAAGTTAAGGAACGACTACCAGTGACAATCACATCAGGTTTGTCCATGTGACTATCATGTGAGTATCATGTGACTTCTAGTAGTCCCTCATGTGACCCTAACACTTCCTGTATTTTGCTCTGTAGCTCAGCCGATTCCTTCAGATGCAGTTGTGAGGGCGTATCTGGTCTACCGGGGCAAGGATGGCATTGTGAAGAGATGTCTGAAGCACATGGCACAAGATGGAGGTATATAACAAGATGGCTGTTGCTCTTGTTGGCACAGCCATGATAGGCTAGGATATTTGTGTTCTCTTCTGTAGACATCCCCTTTGTCGCACACTGGGTCCATGCACCCAAGACCTGCTGCCCCCACTATCAGGAGTTTATGGGTGTGCACATGGTAGACATACCCTTTTCAAAGCTGATGGGTGCGTTGGAGTGAGTGAAGGTTTGTACCGATATCTGTGTTTCTTGTTGTGTGGCTATCGTGAGAATATTTGTAGTAGGTTTGTCTTGTTTCAAGAATATGCTACTGTGATTAGTTGTCATTGGAGAATGTGTATTGGTGTATATTCCATTGTGTTCTTTGCTTTCACTGCAGGAGAAGGTGACACTCACTTGGCTCTGTATGAGTTCATGTGTTACAGTTCCTGTGTCAACCAGAACGGCAGCAGACGTCGACGAAGCAAGTATCCACCTGTGAGGTTGATGCTTCAAGTCATACATCAGGGCAGGGAGCTAGGAAGGGACTGTCTTGACCTCAGGATTTGTGCTTGCCCTTCGAGAGACAAGAAGAAGAAGGAGAAAGTGGTAGATCCTGAAGAGAATGAAGCTGTTCAAGGTAAGTTGCCTCACTCAAGACACCATGCACAGTTTGCAATATTTACAAAGGATGGGTGCTATATTCCTTAGTGCCAAATTTGGAATTTGATCAGTCACTGCCTCGTGCAAAGATGTCCAAGGTTGTGATTGATGGTCGTGAATTTTACGACATGAATGTGAGTTGCCATGAATGCAGCTGGTATGACCCTCTGTGCCAATATTGTATCTAAGTTCATATACCTCAAAATGTTCAGTTTTTAGTGCCAGTTGAAGACAAAGATACTAAAGATTGTCACTTGTCTATTGACATCCACATGAGGACAAAGAAAAAAGTTCATTAACTCGCATTACTGACTAGCTATAGACGTTTTTTATTGAGTGCGTTTGTGCTGTAAACGGGATTTTCCCTTTTAGTGATTGTCATGGTTATGTAATGAATACCATCTAAGGTGCCTGGGCTTTATAACGGCGGAGGAAAACGCGACAGAGGAATCTTGTAGAGAATGGGTACAACGTTGAGCTGTTCCAAGGAAGAAACCGATGGTACGGTAAGAAAAATTACCGTAGTAGGACCTTAATACTTTTCATAACTCTTCTGTTACTTGTTCTTCATGTTGTTTTCTTTCCTCTGTCCCCGACTTGTAGGTCCGGGGAAACCCAATCCGAATTTCGATGGTCCTGTATCAGCAAAGAAAAGGTTGGTGTGCGTTTAGGTTATGTATGATTCACAGTCCTGTCCCGCGTTCCTTCCGTGCTACCATCCTCTCATGATATGTACTCGGTACTACACCCGGCATGCCCTCTACACTACTGTGTCGGGGCTCCATGGTACGACCAACCATGTATGCAACGAGTAACAGCCGGATGAGCAATGACCACGTATTGCAGTGATCGTCTGTGTTGATTTGCAGGAGAGTGATAATTTTCATGAGTGGAATGTCATTAATTTGATTCAGTTTTTAACCATTTTCTTTCTTGGTGGATGACCTGTGCTGTGCACCAAGATGGTGTTGGTGTGTGCTAGTCTTTAGATAGTACAAACCCTGGTTAGTTTGTCTGTACCAGACCAGGGGTAGTGGAGGGGGGGGGGGGGGGGGGGGGCATAGTGCTTTTGCTCTTAGCACCAGCTGCATGACTGAGCATACAAGATTTGCAATCGATAGCACATAACCTATTCCACACACACACACACACACACACACACACACACACACACACACACACACATGCACACACACACACACACACACACACACACACACACACACACACACACACACACACACACACACACTGGAGAAGTTTCACTTTCAGTTGTTGTATAAACATTGATCATGCTCAGTGTAATGTGAGGAGGGCAGAGAGGAAGTGCTCATTTGTTGCTCACACAGTTAGTGCCTCACTTTGAGGGCATGTGTAGCCAGACTTGTACAGGGCACAGCAGAAATGCTACAGGGACAGTTCTATTTTTAGTAACATCCTGAGATCCTTACTGGGTGGATGCCTCTACACATAAGGACATCCTGAAGGGAAGGTATTTGAATGACATCAATTACTTGTTCATTTTCACTTCTGCAGGCGACCTACGGACATCATATGCCTCCTAGTATTCCTCCTCTATATCGCAGGGATGATTGCTGTGGGGTTATATGGTGAGTGGGTGTGGTGAGGGGTGTGGTGGGGTGTGTGGTGGGGGTGTGTGATGAGTGCAATGAGTACTTAAGTACTATGAGTGGGTGTGATGATTGGGATGTAGTGATGGTGGTGAGTGGGATGATGGGTGTAGTGATGGTGGTGAGTGGGATGATGGGTGTAGTGATGGTGGTGAGTGTGATGATGGGTGTAGTGATGGTGGTGAGTGGGATGATGGTGAGTGGGATGATGGATGTAGTGATGGTGGTGAGTGGGATGATGGCGAGTGAGATGGTGGTGAATAGGATGATGGGTGTAGTGATGGTGGTGAGTGTGATGATGGGTGTAGTGATGATGGTGAGTGTGATGATGGATGTAGTGATGGTGGTGAGTGTGATGATGGTGGTGAGTAGGATGATGGGTGTAGTGATGGTGGTGAGTGTGATGATGGTGAGTGAGATCATAGATATTCTATACAATATCTATGGTGAGATGGTGGTGAGTAGGATGATGAGTGTAGTGATGGTGGTAAGTGTGATGATGGTGAGTGGGATGATGGATGTAGTGATGGTGGTGAGTGTGATGATGGTGAGTGGGATGGTGGTGAGTAGGATGATGGGTGTAGTGATGGTGGTGAGTGGGATGGTGGTAAGTGCGATGATAGTGAGTGGGATGGTGGTGAGTATGATGATGGTGAGTGGGATGGCGGGTGTAGTGATGGTGGTGAGTGTGATGATGGTGAGTGGGATGACGGGTGTAGTGATAGTGGTGAACTAGGAAAGTGATTTCCTCTAGAGTTATGACCAGTAGGATGTTCCTACAGTATAATGGGTTGATGGGAGTGTAGGGCGGGGCTAGTGGGAGTGTAGGGCGGGGCTGGTGGGAGTGTAGGGCGGGGCTGGTGGGAGTGTAGGGCAGGGCTGGTGGGAGTGTAGGGCGGAGCTGGTGGGAGTGTAGGGCGGGGCTAGTGGGAGTGTAGGGCTGAGCTGGTGGGAGTGTAGGGCAGGGCTGATGGGAGTGTAAGGCGGAGCTGGTGGGAGTGTAGGGTGGAGCTGGTGGGAGTGTAGGGTGGGGCTGGTGGGAGTATAGCTCTTTGTGGCCAGTCACTGGCACTAATGAAGTGTTCCCATCAAGGTTATGACTTCATTGCTTGTATGTGCACACGCACGCACACTCCTACAGCATTCATTCAAGGTAATCCATATCGCCTGGTGTTCTCTGTGGATTCAAAGGGACGTATCTGTGGACGTGACCCTGGAGTGGAGTGAGTTGGTTGCCTGCTGGCTCTTCTCACTTGCTGTCAACCTCTCCCCTGCATTTCATGTAGGGGAAGGCCCTTTCTTGTGTTCTTTGACATCACAAGATGTTTGTCGGCTCTATCCCCATCGGAAATCCAGCAGTTCATCTCAACAGGACGGTTTGATGCATCTGTGCTGTTCACTTGTCCTACACAACAGGTGAGGCTTCGTGCAGGCATGAAAGTGCTGTAAATGTACATCAATATACATGTACATATGTACGTATGTACATGTATATTTTGTATGTACATGTATGTACGTATGCTGTGTATGTACACATATGTTGCGTATGTACGTACATGCATGTATGTTGTGTGTGTACACATACGTACGTATGTTGCACATGTACTCTGTTGAGTATGTCGATTTTTACATAATTCAATACGTAGCTGTACTCTATACACCCTACTGCACACAAGTGTCTACTTACATATACACACACACACACACACACACACACACACACACACACACACACACACACACACACACACACATACACACACACACAAACACACACACACACACACACGAACACACACACACACACACACACACACACACACATACACACACACACACATACACACACACACACACACACACACACACAGCCTGGTACAACATTCTCTCTTGCTGTAGGTGTGTGTTTCAGCATGTCCATCTGAAACTGGGATTGGTGTGAGGGCCAACCCAGTGTGTGTTGACGAAGTACAAAACATTGCACAATTCAATGTTCTAACTAACATCAGTGCAGCCTCTCTGGTCACATCTCCGGCAGAAATAGCAGCTGTAACAGTACGTTTGTTACTGGCATTGATGTGACAGCACAATCATGCCTTTTCTGTGTCATGTACACAAGTGCACACACAACTAATGCTGAGTGGACACGGCCTCCTTACCCTCCAGGAGCTGACCAGGCTGATAGCAGAAGAGAAGTGTGCTCCCTACTACATCACCAGTACTAACAGTAAGGAGAGGGTCTAGTATGGGGTCTATGCTGTTGTCTACTAACTTATGCTCCACCCCTACCACACCCCCTGCAGTTGTCAACAGGTGCATCCCAACATTCATCAACACAGAGGAGTTTGTTAACGCTCTCTTTGCCAACCTAACCCTCAACGAGACCTCAGGGCTGAGACCAGCCGGATTGGTCGACTACTTCTCAAATCTCACTCCAAGTGAAGTCATTGAGCAGATACAAGAGGGAACATTGTGAGTTACCATGGTGATGTGGTCATGTGATCAGTCTTGTGTTACCATGGCAATATTCCCCTCAGGGCAAATGTTGCTCTGCTAGCAGCTAGACAGTTCTTTTCAGATGTAAGTTCTCCACACTCATCTTTTGTCCTGCACATGTTTTGGGCTGTTGACAAGGTAGCCATTTTGTTTGGCAGATATTATCTGATCTTGCTCTGGCCTATCCTGGACTGATCGGGTGAGTTCACAAATTTCATGTATTGCATGTGACTGATGGGTGGAGCCTAACCTCTGATGGGTGGGGTCTACCTGCTGATGGGGGAGGGGTCTACCAGCAGATGATGGGCGGGGTCGACTATGTGATGATGGTGGGTGGGGTTTACCATCCTTGATTGTATCTTTTCCAGTGGATTTGGCGTTACTCTGATCATTGGATTCCTGTACATTCTCCTCGTGAGGTGAGATGTCATGGGTGTAGCTCTGTATTCTCATGGGTGCAGCTCTGTATTCTCATGGGTGCAGCTCTGTATTCTCATGGGTGCAGCTCTGTATTCTCATGGGTGTAGCTCTGTATTCTCATGGGTGCAGCTCTGTATTCTCATGGGTGCAGCTCTGTATTCTCATGGGTGCAGCTCTGTATTCTCATGGGTGCAGCTCTGTATTCTCATGGGTGTAGCTCTGTATTCTCAAACTCTAGCTACCCCCTCCCCCTCTCCTCAGGATACTTGCCCCTGTTGTTGTCTGGGGCAGTGTAGTACTAGCTCTATTGGTGGCAGCTGGAGGTTCGTAAGTTGGTCAGCACGGTAGACTGTGTGAGTGTGTTACCTAGCAACCACTCTCCCCATCCGCATTTAGTGTCTGGTGTTTGTTGGTATCAGTTCTACATCTACGAGCACGCTTTGGACAACGCAAACATGACCTTCAACTTTGACAACTATCTTTCTCTGAATGCCATTGCCAATGCTACCAACCTAAACAACAATGTTCTCACTACCTACCTCCTCTCGTTCATACCCACCAACCCCTATGTCAGGGAGACCTGGCTTGCTGCAGGTGTGTATGTACTGAGTGTGTATGTCAGTGGCTCGGTGGTAGGTTTGATTGATGTGTCCTTCTCTCTGGTAGCCATTTTGTTCACCCTTCTCTTACTTGTGATGATCCTTCTGATCATCTTCTTGGCCAAGGCCATACAGATTGCCATCAAGATGCTGCAGGAAGCCAGCAGGTCAGGCACCCTGCTTCCCACTCAACATGTCTTGTAGTTATCTAGTCTGTTCCCTTCACAGAGCTGTATGGGCCATGCCTTCCTCTCTCTTCTACCCGGTGGTGACATGGTTCTTCTTGTTCATCTCTGTTGTGTG